>JAHWFO010003935.1:162603-177011 GCA_023313115.1 Rhysida immarginata | reverse complement strand
TCAGCTGTTCAAATTATTGATGAAAAAAGAAAAATTATTTTCTTTCCTATTTTTCATCAAATAATTATTCCTTTGGATTCTAAAGGAAATATACATTCTGCGCTCGGAATTATTTATTTTACATCATTACTAAGTAGCGGAAGAATGGGGCTACTTATTGGTTTCACAATGTCCATCTGTCCGTCCCCTTCATAATTTCCACATTTTTGAGGTAGAAGGTTGAAATTCGAAATGTAACTTGCTATGGGGATGTGCACCTTCACTATTTAGTTTAGCTTTGATTGGCCCACTGGAATCGAAGTTTCGGGGGTGGCAGTTGGTCTTTAGAACTATGGCAACATATGGCATGTTATACACTATCACTCGATCGGAAATGATCAGAAACGAAAGAAGATAGAGCTCTTTTACACTTTCTAAATACTATGTTCGAGAAAATCAATTTTACGATTTAAAAATTTTACTAGGGGGGGGGGGGGGGAGGCCTTGGTGGGCTTCCACTAAATACACAACTTCAGGGAAGTTAAGCAACATCAGGCCCCGTTAGTCACTGGATGGGCGACCATCAGTGAGATACGATCTTCACCCCCCTCCCTCCCCGGCTGCTGCGACCATCTTACAGCTGTCGTTAATCCAGGTCGATCCAGGGAACCAACTCGTCGGCCTCCGGCCATATAAGCCCTGAATGGACGTATTGGATTACAATCAATTAAAATTAAAAAAAATTGAGAGGGGGTTAAAACGTGAAATAAAAGGGTAAATATAGATGATCTCAGGGCTTCCGCTACCTTCCTCGGGAAGATTAATTTCTTGTTAAGATATAGTTAAGATGGCAAAGTAAGTATTTACATTTTAAACAAATGTACAATCGAAATTTTGCTCTCGGGGTGGGAAGAGTATAAATGCTATTGGTATAAGTGTACTTTAGTACACCAAGGCTCAAACTGATTGAGGATTCGATAATACTTACGGAAAATAAAACTTAACGAAATGTTAACGCACTAGCTCCATATACCTTCAATATAATTTCTTATGCAAATTCCGATTTATCCGTAGCTTAAACGTTGGTTATCCGGACATCTTAAGCCCGCTACACTAAAGAACTTGGCCTAAGATGTCAATTTACGTGTAGCGATGATGAATCGGAGTTTGCATAAGATATTATACTGATTGAAAGTATATGGTGCTAGTGAGTTAACATGTCGTTAAGTTTTATCTTTATCTTTATTATCGTTAAGTATTAACGGCTAATCTAATCAGGAAATCAGAATACAGGCTATAATGAACAAGATAGGCTAAACTTAGCTTTTATCAAGAACATATGAAGGCCTACCTTCATCTGTTCTTGCTTTTATTTATCTGGGCTAGGCCTAATTACTTGTTAAAGGTGATATCCGATCGGTTTTTTCTCTTATTCGAACAATTGAACGCCGAGCAAGCGTAAGGCATCCTCGTAAATATCACTACATCTCTAAATAATTATAATAATAAGCTAGAATAAAATCCAAAGAAAGGAAATGCATCTCATTAGCTACAGCTTGCATATACGTCTTGCATTTTGCCTCAACAGTAATGGCTGACGCTAGTTACCACGACTACATAGTGGGGGCGCTGATGACCAGTTAATTTCCACTCTAATTATATTAATCTCGTTGTTCAAGATACACTATTCATAGTCCTTCATTGTGTGTACTATTTGGTCACACGGCTCTCATCAACAAATTCCTCCTTTACCCGAAGAAATATCTCTGGCGTTTCGGCTTTTGGTGGACGTGTGACCCGATCACGAAGATCAGGGAGAGACGTTACACCCTATTCCAAAAGCGTATTCACTTAAGTGAATGATGTTCGGACTCGACTTCTTGCCTGAGCCGTTTAATTATGCTGGTTTAATATATTGCAAGGATGCCGATCATCATTCACCTAAGTGAAAACGCTTTTGGAATAGGGTGTACGTAAACGAATCTCCAAAAGAAATAATCACATAACGTGGGTCCGGCGAACAGGGTGGTCACGAGAGAAGGTTGTCTTCTACGCCCAGTGCAGCGCTGTGGAAGAACACGATTGAGGAGCACTCGCACATTTCTTACAACGACTACCCCATTTTCACAGGAATTAAACTAGAGTACAATTTAATTGAAAAAAAAAATCAGTCTTTTTGTACGGAATATTAATAACCGGAATATTAAAACTTCTTTTAAAAATAAATAAATAAATAAAGTTGCCGCGACTTTCTGAACGTCACACTTCAATTTGTGAACTTCGGGAGAATAATGTAGAAAAGTATAATAAAATCTCCTACCATTATAGGATGCATTGACATTTGCTTTCATGTTATGTTAATTAAGCATGTTGTATTTGGGTGCCTGAATCTAGGAAAATATTAACCAATCTTTTCATACGTTTCCGAAATCTGCCATATTAAAAAATAATAAAAATAAAAATAAAATAAAATAAAAAACATTGTATGTATGAACCTCTTGGCTCTGAAGTCACTCTCCTCTCTGCTGATCTTTTTGGTTTAAAATAATTTCGGAAAAACTTCTAATTTAAAAAGTCGGCTTTATAGTGTCCTAATAGCTTTGGGAATATGAGGGAACAGTGGCTGGACTCTGGAGAAACGGAAGTAGGCTTTCGGAACCGTTAAGTCGATTAAGCTGTTCAGCATCATTAAGAGGAGAGATCGATTAGAATTAGAATAAAAGTAATTTGAAGAGTAAAGAACATAAGGAAAACAAAGCATAAAGTGCCCGTTTTTTGCAATATTTTAAACTATCAGATTACACTGACTATCAAAATACTCTTACCATCTTCCATAGACCATTAATGAGAAGTATCATATAATTGTACTTACGGATGACGTAATTATTTAAACCAGCGTCCTTTGTTTATAATTTTTACGGTTTCATTTTCTAATAGGATGAATATTATAAGAATGTTTCTTAAAATAATGTTCTATAAAATTCCATCTGTGATGGTTAGCCTATTTAGTCTCGCTCATATATAGTGTTGGCGAACGGTAGACATCAAAGCATTATCCGATAGTGCTCGTGTATTTTGATCTCCCCCCCCCCCCCCCTTTCCACTCTCCTTCTACTTCCTAACCTTTCGGTTAACTTTACTGGGAACGTTTTCGAAATTTATATCGCTCTAAAGTCGTCTCTCCTCCCCCACTTTCCCCCTTCTCCCAGCGCCAATCTTAAATCGTCTTCTGCTGTTGAATGATAAAAATGGGTCGTAAAAATGTCGAATGGTAGCCGTTCATGGAATCGCTCCACGTTCTCTATTTACGAGGAACCTGTTGCTTGTTTTCGGCCAATACGATTCAAAATCGTTTCATGCTTATTCCTAAGTCATTTCGAGAAGAAAAGATGGGGAATTTTTTTAGCGCTACATTGCAATGGATAACATATATTTTCGAAGCTTTATATGAAAAAGTTGTGAATTTTCAATGTGCTCCTGAATTTTCTTCCTTCTTTTAAACTGTTCCCTGGCATTATATCGAATTTGAACACGTACGTATCCCCTAAATGAAATACCGGTTGAATTACATTTATCGCAGCCTTGTTTATTTGATAACTTTTTAATTGTTGATTTCAAACGAAATAATTTCAATTCATGATTAGATCCTAGTCAGGGAACTTATCTATTCGTAAGGAATAAGCAGTTTGCTGCATATAAGGCAAAATGGAGGTAACGTACACCGCAATTAAAGTATGTTTTTTGGCCTTAAGAAAATAGTCTCGTGAATCTATGAAATGTTGTAGCAGCCCTAAGGGGATCATACGTTCAACATGGTTTTAAAAGTTTACAGAAAGTAGGCGGAGTCTAAAATTAATGCAGCGTTGGTATTGGTGGTGATTACCGTCCCTATGCTATACAACAATTTGCCAAGACTTTACAGTTCTCCACTACCAGCGCTTGTTGGATCACGGCAATACAGGACCGCATGTGGTCATGCTGTGACAAAGTATTTGGTGCAAATAACATAATTTAATCATATGCAGTTAGATTGAAACTTAATAAATGAAAAGTGGAAAAAAACATTTTCAAGGCTTTTAACAAGACTTAAGATAGTATGTGCGCGTTGGAAATATTCTATAGTTTTATTTAAAAAAAAAACATTTGATAATGTCACCTGACCATGGAAAGCACAGTGATTTAATTTCACCAGTCGGCAACTTCTATGCAAACAATTTAACTGAGACAGTGCCTCAACGATTCTCCAGTGACAAGGCTTCGAGTAGATCCGCAGTGTTCGGCTCAGTTAACTGACTGTAGAGCTGGACGCTATGATCGAGTGCCTTTAGTCAAGCGGCATGTACATTAAGCGAGATGTCAACAAGAAGGCGGTCTCCTTCTATCACTTGTGTCGATGGCTGCGCATGCCGATCCCCTTTCCGGAATCGTAAACCTGCATCTGAAACCACCAGGCACATCAATAATTTATCTTTTGTGTTAATTCTTTTTAAATTTTCTTTAATCTACAAATTAAGATGATATTACTGTACCTTAAGACCTACTTACACCATTTCCGAATTACTCTGGATCCCTTGTTAATAAAAATGTATTAACAGGTTTATTAAATTAACCATTACTATATGGTATATGATGATGTTTCGCGAGGTTACTTGATAGAAGGTCCGATCTCCTTTATCCTTTAAGGGGTAAGCTCTCCGCTAAGTTTTGATACACAGTTCCTGGAACATTGTCTGTTCCTCCTTTAGAATGGCGAACAGCGGTTGAGTAGCTCATCCCAGTGGGGTTAAAGTCAGGCTTTTTGGCCTCTCAGGTAAACTTTTCATGTCTTTAAACCACGAAAATAAGTCTTTGCTTTGCGAGTAGATGCGTTGTGGTGTTAAAACCAGAAAAGATCTTCCCCAAACTGTAGCTATACAGTAAGTAGGGCGGAATTGTCCAAATTGATAGACGTTAGCTTAAAATTTCAATCACGGAAAGGCCAAGACCAAGCCAGGAAAAACGGGCCCACACCATCACGCTGTCGCTTCCAAAATTTGACTGTAGGCACAACACGCTCTGGCAAATATCGTGTCTCGTCAGTCCATGGAATCCTCTTACATTCACCCATAGTCCAATGACAGTGTTGATTTAGAAAAACTTCGACGGACATTGGCAGTTATGACCAACGGCTTCTGAGTAGCTGCACGACTATGAAATCTAAGTGCAATCTAACGGATAGTTCTCGCAGTGGACCCCATTTCTCAGCTATCTTGAAATCATTTTACGATAGTATCTAACCAAGACAAAAAAAATTCCTTTGAAAACACGTTTCAGACTTCACCGGTCTCGATCGGTTATTTGCTTGGGGCTGCCAGGTCTGTGGAGGGGTTCGTGCCGTTTTCACTTCACGATAACATTGCTAACAGTAGATTGGGGCACCTAAAATTGCACAGAAATCTGACGGAATGACCAACTTTATGAACTCCTGCAATTATACCACGTCCAAACGGATTCACACGTGTCATTTGAGCTTAAAGGATGTCCGGATACTTTTGGCTATATAGAGAGGATTTTGGCAAATTAGAAATAAATACTTGTGGAGTAACGATAGACGATATAAAAATATTACGGAACAGGCCCTTACATGTGTCAACAAAATAATGTACACGTTATAGTTTGATTCTGCTGAGAAATTTGCAAATGATTATAATAATTACACAAATAAGTCAAATAGCTTGTAAGACGTTTTAAAAATGACGTTAACTTTTATAAAATATTAGCCCTGAGAATTTAGTTATGAGGATAATAAACTGAAGCTTGATATTTTTTTTATTACGAGAAAGAGGACATACATATTTTTAAAAAAATGTTGGTAGATGCTTCGAATCGCTGTCCGTTTGTTGTTTTCGAATAACTGGAGCGGCACTGATTACGAAGAACCAATGGCGTTTCTATTCATCGTCATTACCATCGTTCTCGAACTCTTTGGGGACTAGGCTGTTTACTCGGCCCCCGTGATTTCGTTAGTGGTCACATCAAACGAAGGCGAAGCGCCAATGTCACACGACATTGTTAGTGCTTCTCGTTGGAATGTGGATGACACTTGCCTTACTCCCCACCTTCGCTCCTTTTGCAACATCACCACCCTGGCTGCCACCTGAAATCGCTTTGTCTGTCATTGAATTGGCTTTGATGCTTGCGCACACGCGCATTCGTCTGATGAACGGAGAGCGAAATTGCAACGTCCCCTTTGATGGCTTTTCGATGCAGCGATAGAAAACGACGCATTCCTCGCTCGGATTTGATCCACCAACAAAAACCACATCGTAATGTAAATGAATGGGCGGCCGAATGGCCCGTGTTAATGACAATGACGAGTAATTATGTGATTGGTGGACCATTTTTAAAGAGGACCCCTTAAAGAGTATCTATTAACACACATGGAATTTGCCCAGAAAGCAGAGGGAATTAATTATTTCTTCGGGTGAAAAAAGAACCACAGCAAATGACTCACTTTTGTCTTTTCAAAGAATTTTATAATTGCAGCATTTTCAGAACACTTGTTTTAAGGAACATCACAACAGAAGGGGAGCGTGTAAGAAAAATTTTTGAAAGGAAAGTTTTTAGAGAACCGAGGAAATCAATCCGATTTGACTTAGCCCTCGCTAGAAAGAACTAAATTTAAAGTAAGGTGAGGAGCCATATCAGCCGCAATAAACGCGTTCCGATGACTTCAGTATTTATTAGAGTTTCAAATATTCATTAACGACGTGAGTTTCAAATTGAAAACTCTAAATTTATAAGATCAATCGTTTTTCCCTTGAAGTTTGGTCCGAGGTCCCTTCTCCACCCCTTCAGACAAACTCTTTTGAGGGAATTTCGATGGGTTATCACTTTTATCGCACTTCTCCCTCGGTATGAAACGATGTTCCTAATAGCCTTGTTCGGAGCTCCCGTAAATTAAAATCGAAAAACGGACGCGAGTTGAGGGTTCTTCATTCATAGGAAAACTCTTGGCAAAGATATCTATAGCCCTCTCTTTCTTTCTTCCTTTGGCCTTTTTTTACGATGTGCACGAAGGTGGATTGCTGAATCGGTTTCGTTGTTCCTCGCGTCGCATAAAACAAGAGCCCGCAATTTTTGTTACTTCGCGGATGGAAGAAAGAGGGGGTATTTCTTAAACGAGGAAGTGGGGGTGGGCGATATGGCCATATGTGAAGGAGGTTGGGTGGGTGGGTGGGTGGGGTTTAATAACCATCTCTACTCCACGGTCTGCCGGAGAATTATTCATCGTTGGCCCGGGAATGTGAAGCTCTAGTGGCGGCGATCTCCCGTTAACCTCGAACCTTCTTCCCGGCCACGGCCATGAATATCCGATGATAATGGGGATGAGAGCCATTTATCTGAGCATCGAATGAAATAATTCAGGCAGCATCGGTGTGATAAAGGCGTCGCATGGCAGCGCCCGGTGGAAGCCAATGGGCCCGTCCTCCCTCCCCCCTCCCCCCCCTGCCGTAATACCTTGTTTCGCGTGCGTCCGGACAGATGGCTTAATTCCCGGATGAAGCGCGACGAGATGGCGACGCGAGTGCACTCACGTGACCGGAATCTCCTCGATGACACGCGCACCCCCACCCACGCCTCTAATCACACGATTCCTGTAAAGCTTCATTTGCACAAGCGATGCCACGTGACCAGAATTACTTAAGGAAGAGCCGAAAAAGTTGAGGGTTCTCCAAGAATACGGAAATAACTCGAGTCAAGGTCCACCCCCTGCGCACTCGCTACTCCCAGCTCGTTCTGGTTTAAAAAAATTTTCACTTGTTAATGTCTGCCTTAAATGTAATACACAGCAATTTCAAGTATGGCTTAATATACCACCATCAAGTCTCTGATGTTCTAGTGGCCGAAGTAGATTGTGAATATTGGTTATTTGCAGTCGACCTCTCAAATAACCACCTTCGATATCTGTGTGATAAGCTTTTTCCTCTTGGCGTTTATTACCTGTTTCTATCCAAAATTTATATCATCCACTGCCATTAAACACTACGTTTAGAGCTTTCCTCATACGGTATTACTCTTTTTTATGATTGCCCATTTCATAAAAGGCAGTAGACAGGAGACAGGCAAGTTATACATAACAAAGATAAAAAATTCTAAATTTATGACGTACACATGCCTCATTTCGGAAACTGGTAAGTTAGTTTTTCTTAATACATATTTACCCATATCATAGTCTCCTGTAAGCTTTGGGCGTCCTGGCTTCTAGACAAATCCTCTTGTTTGTAGTTGAGTTTCGTCCTTTTGTGTTGTAGATTGAGACGTTCTTGCAATAAATTTTTATTCGGCAGGAAGATAATAGCTTTCCCCAACAACAAACAACACGACGTAATCCTTCTGGAGGGTAGACAGTGGTTAAAAGGAAAAATACTTAGACTTAAATCACCCGAATCAAACAGCGCCACACATCCCTTTCTCTACATAGAATCCTTGCTTCATCCGCTGTCATTCTTACATGTTCATCTTTTATTCAAACTTTGCCAAAACTTTTCGGTATTCCTCTACTTGATCCTGTCACACTTTCCTTTCCCATTCACATGGCCAGCATACAATCGTTTAGTCAGCTGTCCATCACTCATTCGCTCCATATGTACAAACAGTCTCAAAGCAGACTTACAGACTACAACATCCACTGTTACATTCAGCCATAAAAGTGTCAAGCTTAACATAAGGAAGGTCGTCTGGGACCTTAGGAGCAACCTCTCTCACCAGACCATACCAATGTTAGCTATCACCAGCATGAGGAATTCTTTTTCTAAGATTTTCAGAACAAAATAAAGGAAGAAACCGGACTGAGCATTTGGAATAGAGCCCCATCTTCTGGGGAAACGTGTTAGCTTTCTGGTGACAGAGATTGGTTGTAAGAGTTTTAACTTTTACAACTTCTTCCAGACTTTCTTCTGAAATACTAATGGAATCTTTCCCAAAAATGTGCTTCATCATCACAATCATGATGTTCTTCATTCTTTTTCTTTGTATTTACCAAGTTTTCTTTAGGAATCATAATGAAGAACTTCACCGAGAACTACTAAATGTTAACCATTTGTTCATTGCTATCCTAACCTTAGAAATTCTAGCAATGGCAATAGCACATTGGCCAAAGTTATTAAAAGTGATCAACATTAAAAAAAGAGTTTCGGAAGGAAACTTGACGGAACTTTCCAAATTCTCGTCTAGACATAATGTCGAAAACTAGACGACAAAAAAAAAAAGATTCCTATCGCTAACAAATATTTGCATTACAAAAAATTAAAGTTATCCTGTCTTTCTTAAGGATCGTCAATTTATATTGCGTTATTATTTTTCTGTTTGGTCCACTAAGAATACGAAATGCATTTTTGGATGAAAACATGTCGTTCTATAATTTTATTGGACAACTGGATCAAGAAAACAACATTGGAAGTCTTGCGAAAGAATTGTAGGACGTCATGACATATTAGGAAAGGGCAATTTGCGTTGGATTCTTCTTTCCTGTCGACTACTTAACTTCTTTGTGCATTTTTTTTAACCTTTTCGTTTACTGACATCGTGGGCAATGGGAAAATCAAATTAAGGGAGAGCCGTGAGCATTAATAAATAAATATAAACTCGCGCGTCATTCGTTTGAACACGCCGCTAAAGGAATGTACCTGAACTCCACTGTGGAGTTGAAATGGAAATTAAATTTGCTGAAAAACTCGAGTCACTTTTTTTTTTTTTTTTTTTTAATATTTATTCTTTTCCATGTTCATCACCAATTCTTCTTCCTTTCCATTTTAATTTCATCAGTCGTAACAAGATGCCTTTCGCTCCATAAACGGACTTTTCTCCTTCTTTGAATGCAATCAGTTAATCCCATTAGATTTCACAGGTTTCTACGAAACTCCCCTCTCCACCTACAAAATTTTTCCCTTTAATCAAATGCAATCTTTGACTTCCTCTACCGCCATCCCCGTCTACTCGTTGTACAGGCGCGCCAATGCCCGGCCAATCAAAGGACGGCACGAACCTACTCCCACCCACCGCCGTCTTCGGACCCCTAATTGTATTTGTGAAACAACTCGAGAAACGAGAGGAGTTTAATATTTTCGATCGTTTCACATTAATTTCGAAGCTGGTGTTGTAAATGAAAAGCAAACAAGGAGGAAAAGGCGTCTTTTAAGATTGTTTGCCACGTAGTCTACATTTTAAGAGCTGTTCTTCATTACGAGCGCCCCTAATTAGCTCGCTCTTATTATTATTATTAAAGAAAATTCTAATTTTAATATAATTAATGCCTTTTGAAGCTTAACAAGTTACAGTTAGAAATTAGGGCTTTCTTGTTTTAATTTCGTAAAAAATTATTTTTTAATTTTCCAAATTTAATTGTGCTCGGATTATTTTAATTGCGACTGCAAGCATGATCATTGGCGGTTAATTTTACAAATTAATTCCCAGCAAACAAAGATTTAATAAAATTAGCAAATTTACCGAATTCTTAAAGAAAATTAATCTTTGAGGAATATTCTTGCCTATATTTTACCCAAAACTTAATGAAAGTTAACAACATTATACACAGAATTTAATTAATGCAATCATCACCTCTCTTAATTGCTCTTCGAATAAGATTAAACTTGTTAAAAAAAAAAAGTTATAAAAAATTTACATTGCGTTAGGCTGGACATTTTTCGATGTTCATCGGTCTAAAATACAGTGTGGTCCAAAGATCAGGATCTGGATAAATTTCGTCCGAGGAAACCGAAATGCGCCAGAGGGAATATGATGATGTGTAAATCTAACTCTTGATCCTACTAAGTTAATGATATTAATATATGGAAAAGTAATTTTCATAAACTCAACACTAATGATGCATGCGCAGCCGTTAGAAAAGCGTCATCGATCTCATTATTGCACCAGTTGTTTTCTTTTGCTGGATAGCTTGCCTCAATTCTGAACAATTATGCCCCAAAAGGAAGAAAAAGACGACTCCAGAGGTCCTACATCAAAAATGAAACTTTACGAGGAAAGAGCGCAACCGAAATTCACAAAGCTTTGCTTGATTTGTCCATCAGACTTTGATTTGATCCCTAAGCTGAATTAACCAATATAGAAAACGTTTTATACAACTGAAGAAGCTTCTGGTGAGCAATCGCAGCCCAGGCTATCAGACACAAAACTTGCCTAAACGTTGGGAAGGTGTGCCCCAATGACTGAATCCAAGCACCAGGCCATGGAGTGGCATCACACGTATTCTCCTTAAAAAAAACAGAAAAGAAACTTCAAAAAGTGGTATCCAAAACAAGAGACGTGGAATGTGTTGATTCATGACTTTCATGACAACGCTCGGGCTCATACAGTTGCAGCAACACAACAAGAATTGCAACGTTTCAAATGGGACGTTTTTGACCATCCCCTTTATAGTACTGACTTGGCGCCTAGTGATTTTCACTTTTTACCAGAAATGAAGGGGTTTCTCGGGGTAATACACGTCCAACGTGATGAAGCGCTTAAAAAGGCAGTAACTTCATGGTTCCAGAAATAGCTGTTACAGATACATGAACTTTAGTCATCCTTGGTTTAATATATCAAGGATTACTACGGCTTTTGGTATTTTCTGTATAAAGATAAATAATTTGTACTGGAACATCTTGAAATAAGCCATAACTGCAAACAGATTAATCTAAAGTACTTTTTTTTATATTTGTAGTTAATTTTCATACAGTTGTCACATCCTTCCAGTTCGTTATTTTGAACGATAGCAACCATTTGAAATATTTTTTTATTTTCTTCTCTACAAAATTTTATCGTTTGATCGCAATGTTTTTTACAACTTCTTTGCATATCCTTAACTTTTGGACCATACTGTATTCAGATTTTTTTTTTACTTTTGTCGCGGCATTGACATCGCAACTAGGTTATTTTGTTTGGTTCTATACGGTTCTACATCTACATATTTTAAACTGAGATTTGCATTGAAATAGTGTTACAAGTTTTATTAGTCTCGGCGTTTACCAAAACGTTCTTCAGATGTTGACGTTTGGTGAGACTTCTGCGGCCTTATTTTTCATCCCATATCCAGGCTTACTGATAGTGCGGTTGAGAAATTATCAGATGATTTATAATTGTCATTCCTTGTTCAGTCGTGCTTACATTTATTATGGTCGAAGTCTGTTCTTAGTGATTGATACCGTGAATTAAAATTGATGATTAATCACTGAAAACTTTGGCAGAAATGTTAATGAAGTATTATGAAAATCTGATGCCCATCCATTTATTGTTGAAGTCAAGGAGAGTGGCCATTTTTTGAAATTGGTTCGTGAAGCTCAATGACACAAGATCGATATTTTAATTAATCGCCTGGCCACTAATTTGCAAATGTAGGGGATCACTTAGAAATGAAGGTGACACACTTTCCGAAAGGTTGAGCTCTTACTCCATATTATGGCTTCATTTACGAAGCGATCAAACATTTTAGTGTAGTCTGCTGTTTATTTGGTTATTTATTAAAGGGGCCTTTGCGCTTTAAAATTGAAGAACAGTGTATATCCAAAATTAAGGAAGAGGGGGAGGCATACTCTTATTCGAATGTAATGTTTCTTTTTCTTGCCAATAGATGTCGACTGGTTTAATCCAGTTCGCAAGTGGCGCCATTCGTTCACTTTTTTTTTTTTCCAAAGAACCTCATGAAGCGAATTAGTGACACATGAAAACGAAGGCGAACTAAATGTGACTCTCGACTGAAATAAATGAGAATAACGTTGGATTTAGGGTGAAAAGGAAGAGAATGGTAAAAAAATAGTGGAGCAGGAGAAAAAGAAAGCGAGAGAGAGAGTCTTAAAATTGAATTTGAAGCTGTGACGCCATTAAGTGCTGGCAGAGTGCCACCTGGAACCCCCTAAACTTACACAAAGAGACAGCGGAGGTGAGGGTGGGGAAACGGCGGGTCCGTCTCCGCTCCATCTGTTCGCTCCTTGTGCCTCATCTCGCGCCGGAATAATTGCAAACATTATCGGTTGAAATTGAAAAACGTTCAGAGAGCTTAAAGGGCCTGTGTCTCCAGCTGAGCTGCCTGTGGCTTTCTGCTTAAAAGGCTTCTACTGTGTTCTACGTTTTCTTTACTTTTTTTTTTTCCTTTTGGAATTGTCGCTCTTCTTTTAAATCTGCATCGAAATAAAGGGAGAATGACAGTCGATAAAAAAAAAAGTTTGGCCACGCGTGATTGTGGAGTTAGCTCGATTGATTGAATCAATACCGACTAAAATATGATTGGGACAAATAAATGTCTTGGAAATTGAAAGCATCAGTGGATGACGATATTGTATACCTATTTGTGCAACTACACTCTTCTTAGCGAAAGAAATTCTAAAGCCACGTTTATTGGCATTGACATAGAAATGTAATATACGTTAACATTGATTTAAACTTTTTATATCAGTTAAAAAGTTTTTTGCAAGCCACAAAAAAATTACCCTTAGAATTATTTTAGAATTCTTTCCAAGCCGTAATAGATGTCGCCATTCTTTTAAGCATTTTGATATTATCGTGGTCATTAGAAGTTAGAGGTTGGTCAATGCAATTGTTGTCCATTGTTAAAACTTACTTTGGGAAACTGCTCTCACTAGATGGCTTGAACGTCAAAGTAGTCCACTAGCCGCCAGAAATTAAGCTTAATTTTAATGGAGACCTTAGTCAGTGCACGTTTCTCCTGATAAATTTCTTAAAATATTTTTCACCTATGTAGTAACTGGATTGATTGTAGCAAAGATAAAAGGAATCTGTTTTAATGTTCCTTCCGATGAAGAAAGACTCATGGAATGGCAACGTGCGCTCCCTCGAAAAGATTTCACGCTTCTAAATCGTCCTGAGTATGTGATTTGCATTTCGACAGACGATTTATTATAACTTCTTTTTTTACTTATTCATGTTTACCTTTTTTGTGTCGAGGAAGCTAAATAACCATTGGATCTATTTGAAATTTAGCCTAGTAGAGGAGCAGCTATAGAGATTTTGGTCCTCTAATGCTTGTTAGTAAAGGGACGAGAATAAATATCCATCCCAACAGCTAAATTAGAACCCGCTCACCAGAGATTATAACAAGACCTGCGCCTTAGCGCTCTCGCCCACTGGGCCAGTTTATTATTTTCCACTCCAATTATTATTTTTATTATTATTATTATTGATTTTTTTTTAATATTTTTTTAAAACTGAATTTTTGATTTTTTTGTCATTCATGAGATTGTTGATTAAAATGTTTATTAAAAAAGTATTTAAATTGTAAATATCAAAAAAAGACTTTTATGGACATAAAGAATATTTTTTGAAATAATTGGATTTTTGTAAGACTGTCTTCTATATTCTGTAAATGTAATTTTTTGATTGTGTAAAATTAAATAATAATTTATTTTTCAATTTTTCAAAAAAAAAGCGGTTTC
>JAHWFO010003935.1:69914-151848 GCA_023313115.1 Rhysida immarginata | reverse complement strand
TTTTCTGGAAAGATGTTTATTTTTTTTTTCCTTTAAATTTTTAGAAATTTCCGTTGAAACTAACCAAATACGTAAGAGAAACTGCCAGCAGATGTATATGTATTTCAATACAGTATGTTTCTGTTTTCTACACCATTTGTTGGCTGCTACCAAATTTATGTTTAAAGGATGCTTTCAAATGATGGATACCGTGCATAAAATTCTGTTATTTTTTTTACAATGAGCGAGGTCTCTCATTGAAAGCTCTTGTTCACTCAAAGCGTTGCTTTAAGATAGGAATGAATTAAAATGGTATTCTAGTGGGCAAACATAAGTGGCACATCTCATACTTTAAATTTTAATTATTAAAGTTGTTCATCTTTACTTACAACTTCCTTTGATATCTAATGGAGTTTTTAAGAAAGTGCTCCCAGGAACCACAACCACTTTATTTCGTAGTACGGTGCTTGTAATGGCTTGCTTTGCTGAAATGTTTAATTTTTAATTGAATTCTTTATTTTTAATATTGTGTTTGTTAAGTTCAACGATGACCTAGATAACCTTAATTAGTTTTGCGCCGGCAAGGTTTTTCAAAAGTTCGCAGATGTCTAAAACAGAAAGACAGTCGCTCTGCTTTAATTTTTAATGAGTATGTAATACGATCGCTGTAGAATGAAAATTACGTCTTATTCATAGGATATGGACCTCCTGTGCCTTTGAGAGTATTATTGCAATTTAACTTTCAAATTTTTGGAGATGATTTAGAATTTGTGCATCTCAGCAGTTTCGTATAAACTGTACTATATCTAAACAAGTAAAATACTACAGTGAAGTAAGTGATTTACATAAATTGAAAACATTTTAAACGGAGTAAAATTATTTAATGTATTCGTAAGTGATTTGAGTTTGATGTATATGCATGAAATTAAACATTATGGGATGTATTTCGTATACAGTACGTTTCAAAAATATAAGACCACTTGCTATTGAGACAATGCAGATTTTTAATTATCATTTATATATTCCCTGAAACCACCAACTAAATATTGTTATATTTTACAAGTATAGTATTCATTGTCAAATAAATACAATTCTTGTGATTTTCTGAAACACTTTCTGTCACATAATTATAAGATCATGGTGCAAAACAATATTTTTGACTTAATTAATAATTAATTGTTGCCCCTTTCTTAACAGTTATATCAAAAACTCTTTGTGGCATTGAATCATTTAAGATTTGAAAGTAAAGAAGAGAGATTAGACCCCAAGAATCCATGATAGCTGTTTCCAGCTCTCTAACACTGGAATACATGATGTTAGGTAATAGGTCCGACACATTCTCCATTGGATTCAGTTCCAGGCTTCGTCATGGCCAGATTAAAACAGTATTTTTTTCTTTCTTGAACCATTCTTTGCTATATTTTGATGCGTGGCATGCAGCCTTATCCTGCGGATACAACTAATCATTGACACCAATGAGGAGTCCAAAAGCGATTAACTTTTCATATAACAACTGTTGTTAGTTCTCAGAGATCATCCTTGTTGTGACAATTGCTAGATCAGCTTTTCCTCAAGACTGACCCATCCCCACATTGGCCACCTTACTTTTTTTGCTCTTTGAAGTCTGGCTTCCCTGTGCCCTTCACTCAACCTAGGTTTGCTCATCATCTTGATGCATCCTACAGTTGATACATTTAATACTCTCCAAACGGTGCTATGACTTAGAGGCTGGCTTAAATATTGAGCAATTTGTCGTGCAGACATATTATCTCATCAGGCCAGCTGAACACTTCTTCGGATACCCCTTTTTACCAGCTTACGTTTCCCTCCAGAACATTTTGATGTGCCATATTCATCTTTTTTTTCACAAGTACGTAGATTGTGAACGACAGTTTTGGAGCATCCAATTACGCTAACAATTTCCCTGTCTGACTTCCTAGCACCAAAGTAGCAGTGAACTTGACTGTATCTCACTTTTGGTTAACGTTTTACCACGAGTACAGTTAAAAGCAGATATGCTTAAAAAATTTAAAAAAAAAAAAAAATGGAGACTCCTTTAAATAAACTGTAGACTGTTGCCATTTACATATGATGGGAAGTTGTAGTGGTCTTATAATTATGCAACAGAATAATCTTCAGAAATTCACAAATCTTTAATACAAAAGATTAAATTGTTAAATAATGAAGCAATGTTGAAGCACACTATTGTAAAATGTAACATTAATCATACGTTAAATGATTCTAGAAAATAAATAAAAGTAACAATTACCAAATAGTCTTATAGTTTTGAAACATAGTGTATACTCTGCATCATTTTATTCAAAGAAACTACATGAACTATATTTTAAATTTGTTCATGTTCATTAAATTTTACTTATTTTCTTCAATTGAAGCCAGAAAATATGAACTGATCCTTGGCTGCTAATATGCTGAATTTCTTTTCTCTTTTGGTATTATCGAATTTGCTGAATGTGTTTTTCACATTTAGAGGAGAGCGCTGATTTATAATTCGGATGAACTGTTTGTAAAGCCTTTCATGAAAATATATTTGTTCAATTTATTAGCACTCTTTGTTTATTTTTCTCTTCTCATGTTTTTTTAGTTTGTGGTGAGTTCACTAGCGAACGAGTGTCGTGTGCCCTTCAAATGAAGGTTGGATCCGGTTCATTCTGCGTGTGTGAGAGAGAGGGCGATATTTTTTTTTTCTCTTTACTTTATTTCTAAGCTCGCTGTCACTGTTTGGGAAGCAATCTGTGTCAACATAAAGAAAAGATGACGAAAAAGTTTGTCTGGAGTCCAAGATTTGTTACCCTAGTGAAAAAGCGACATCATTAGTCATTCATTGGAGAGCGAAGCCATCGTGCTTGTCCGAAAACGTCACCCGGTCGAGGTCTGTCGGCAACACTCGTAAATAAATGAAGAGCCTTTTTCTAGTAGAAGATTTCTCTCTTCCTGAGGGGAGATGGGTTTCGTCTCCTTCTGACCACTCGACAACATCTGACCAATCACAGCTCGACACTATTCCATTCTCGCTTGCTTTTCGCTCTACATTCCTTATGTGTAAACCACGCTTAAATTATTACGAAACTTTAATCTTTTATATCTGAAACGAAAATAGCTTGTGTTTGTTTTTGCTTTGTTGTTTTTCATTCTTTAATACGGAGCAACTTCTGACGTTTCTTGCCCTGGGTTATAGGTAATATAGAACAAGTTAGGAAAATGCAAATGCCCGTGCGTGTAAGATTATTATCTTGATCATACGTAGTTTCTGAAAATTACGTGCGAGGATCTTTAAGAAACGAGAATGAATTTTAACTTTTAATGACTCTAGAAGAAACACTCTTTTGAGGGAGAAAGATTGTTTTGGTATTTGAAATATGAATGAATCTGCAATTGCAAACAACTTAACTCTTGTTGACCATACACGGGTGAATGGTGAAGACAGCTTTACATCTGACGTCTGCATTAAATTCGAGCTCACATTTCTGCCGCAATGACAGCAACAGAAATCTATAATCTGCATGGGCCTCAATTTTAACTTTCAATTCGCCTAAAGCTCTTATAATATTTTAGTATGAACGGTTACCTTTAGGTTGCCTAATCTAACCTTTATTATGAATGCGTAATATCGTTTGCATTTCATCAGAGTTCATTTAAATCCTCTTCCAGACGGGGTAGGGGAAGCCTGTTGTCCAATTTAAACCAGAAGCTCTTGGAGGGGATTTATCGCTCATCGAAGTTTTGTAATCTGAGATTCCCGAAGTTGGAGTCACCGAGGCGAAGCGGCAGCGTCTTCCGCGCGCAAATGACTTTGAACACTCCTGATCGCAAGTGATAGGGAATAATTAAAGCGTGAATTCGAGTCCGTTGGAACTGGTTTCCTCCGGAACAAACCACTTCCCCGTTATTTCCCACGGGACAAGACTTGCTACAGTCTCTTCTGGAATTAATTTGGATCATCATTTAATAAGATCCATCCGACTGAACATGCAAATGCCATTAGGGGTCTGGGAACTGATTAATTGCTTCTGCCCGTCCGTGTACACTCTACAACATGCCCAACACGCTGTCAGACGGTTCTCCTCACTATTAGTGGATAGATTCACCCTTCATTTCAAGCCCTGAGACTTTTTTCATGTACTAGTGGACGAATGATGATGGTGCGGTCAATTGGTATAGCTAATGGTTGGTTGCTTATTAGAGTTTAAATCTGGTTTAGTAGATAATAACTGGAGATTGGAACCAAAATAAACTCTCTTAATGGAGAATAAAAATATTTTGCTTAAGAGAGAAGACTCTTTACGTAATGTATAAAAGTAAAATTAAAATCGAATAAGATTCTAAAACACATCCGCAAGAAAAGAAATTGAATTTATTTTAAAGTAATCCCCTTAAAAAAATCGAAAAAAATTCTTCTATAATATGACAATTAAATCTAACAATATAATATAACAGGACGGTAGAATATTTATAAATTTAAGTAATTTAATGTAAAGTTTGTCAAAATACAGACCAATGAGTCAAGGGCCAAGAAAAGAAAAACTATCCAAGAACCGAAGCTCATATTGGACATGTTATAAATAAAAGAGAAAAATAGGAAAATAAAAAATATTTAGACTGGAAAAGGAAATATTAGTTAATGAAAAAAATCCATTTCTTGAGTTCAGTTTGCCAGTTCCTAATCAAAGGTTTGCACTTAATATATGGTGGAATAGAGATTATATATTCTTTTGAGAAAGAAAATAATATTGATGTGATGCAAAAGTGTGGTTTATTGGAGGTATTTATATTGAATATGATAATACATATCTGGTCTTGTAATAATTGTGTGAACAAAGCGAAGAATTATTTTGTAAAATTACATCATTTGCAATATTTAATTTAAATATTTTTCTTATTGTAAGGAAATGTTGGTTTTTTTTTTTTTAATTAGAGTTTTATATGAGCCTCCCCAGATGATAATTCCATATTGAATTATTGTATAGTAGAAAGAAAAATACAAATTTCGTAAAAGTGGAGAGAAAATTTCTACTTTTCCGAATTATCTCTACAGATATGAGTAGGCCTACAACTAGGCTATCTAATCTTTGCTAAACTGTAGGCATTGCTAAACGATGATTTTTGGATCTGAGTTAATTTTCCTGATATGAAGATCGAAACCAACTCTTGAAGCAAAATTCTCGTTTCAGTTTCCTTTCTAATGTCAAAAGCTGAGCAAATGAAAAAACGAGTCATCTTTTATTAGTGTGAATCATAAAGTTAAGCAATATTCTTCATGATATCAACTTCATAAAAATTAAGTTCTTTATTAGCTGGCATAATATATTAAGGCAAATGCAATTTTTATAATTACAACTGGCCCTCTTCGTCATTCTTAGCTACAAAGGAAAGCGAGATAAACACCAAGCGAAATTATTAACAAAAATTGTAATAAAGATAAATGTAATAATTTAAGTGCAGATTAGAGAAATTATTCTTAAAGATGTTTAGTTTCATTACGAGTGAGTAAGAAAAAGACGTTGCAGCCTTTATAGTATATGTGGTCATACAGGATGTCCCAAAAATGACTGATGGATTTTGAAAATCAATAAAAAAAAGACGGAATGCGATAGATATGTATCGTTTGCAGCCTTATGCTTAGGAAATCAGGGAATTTTATCCCATCAAATTTCAAATTTAGTTAACATTTTCACCACAGGTGGCGCTAAAACTATGAAAAAATAAAAACCGGTATGAAAATGTTGCAAGGACTATTGCAAAAAACTAAACAATGACATTTTCAATGTAACCCCCATTTGCTGCAACAACGTGGCGCAGTCTCAGGCAAAAATTTGCAGACATCCGTTTTAACTATACCTGTTACAGATCGCCTGCAGCGCCACCTGTGGTGAAAATGTTAACTAAATTTGAAATTTGGTGGGATAAAATTCCCTGATTTCCTAAGCATAAGGCTGCAAACGATACATATCTATCGCATTCCGTCTTTTTTTTTTATTGATTTTCAATATCCATCAGTCATTTTTGGGACACCCTGTATTATGTTATTGATATTATTATAAATGATGAGGGTGACGGTGCTTGAAATCAATTTGTTTTTCTGGAAACTTTGTCTCCCTTGCGATTCCGAGTTGGTTCGTGGAAACAGTGGACGAGAGAATTGTTCGCTGATAATCGGCTCCTGTGGACTTAATCCCCTCGAGAAGCACAACCGATGACGAAGGAAAGAAGAGTGAAGGATGGACGAATGGAGGTGGATAAAGGAAAAGAAGATTTAGGAAGGAAGTTAATGTACGTTTTCTTTTTCTTTTTTTTTGTAACCATCCATGTAACGTAATAGAAAAAAATAATAAGAGATGAAGGGGGACGGTTGGCGACTCTCCTATCGTTCTGATCAGTCGTTGATGAACCCGGTCAAATCGTTGGTAGATTCATCACATTTTATCGGAATGGGAGTAAAAAAAGGATTTTTCTACGTTTCCAGTATATAAAAAGAAAAAAAATAGAAACCTAAATGTGGTTGACGTTTTCCATCTATTTTTCATTCTTTTTTTTTATCTTCTTTCGTCTCCAGCAGTTAATGGAGAGAGTCGTCCTCTGGATAATTTCCCTGCCTCGGTAAAAATAGAAGAAATTTCATCCTGCGAAGCTTTATATCGGCTTCGCGTGCTTGCTTCGTTTTGTATTTTAAGTGGAAAAAATTGCTTAAAATACGAGAAAAGATTAAAACGTGCGTGTCTTCGCTTTAAAAGTTTGTACTTAGCCTCTTTAAATTATAATTTTAAGACAAACTGTTGTCCATTTCTCTTTTGAAAAAAAAATGTTTTAAACTTATATACAGCGTATCGTTCCAAAATTTTGCAATCGGGGAAAAAAAAAAAAAAAAAAAAAAAAAAAAATAGACAAAAAAAAATTCGACGCATTTCTTCATCCGTGGTTTACTTACTTTGTGAAAAGTTATTAAAATGAAATTCTATTTTAAAGTTGTGCTTATAGTATAAAAAAGCAAGGTGAGTTAGCACGCAAATCAATATAGATTAAAGCTTCGGTAGTAAATCTTTTAATCCTTCGTTAATATTCAGTTTTCAGCTTATCTTAATTCTATGCAAATGTAACTGACAAATTGATATGTGATTTGTCTCCGGTATTAAAATCTCACTATCGGCCCAAGAGAGGATACAAATTTTCTATTGTCATATTGATTTTTTGACTTCCTAAGCGAAAAATAATAGGATTATTGAACTTATCTTAATATATTCAAAGACGAGTGATTTGAGTTCTGTATTTAGATACCTGTAGAAAAATCTTATTTAAAAATCCCCTGTTGATAAAACTTTTTGAAACGTTGATTCAGTCCAGCGTTTAAGTATACTCTGTGTTTACACGTAGCAGTCCATTCTCTTTAAAATTCTGATCATAACTATTTTCTCATTTTGAAAAGGGTTATTTTCTTGGTAATTTTTACAATCTCTTGAGATCTGTGCAAACATAAAATAATTTGAGAAAAGTTATAAAAGCTATCAAGCAAGATCTTTAGCAATACGCTTGATAATATTCAAGGAGTGCTTAAAACTCAGTGTCCAGTCACAGTATTACGACCATCAATTTAAAAGGACTGAGCTTGGAAGGTTTCTACAAGCATCTGTGACCAAAAAGACTGCAGCGAGGGGATCCCATAAATTTTCAATTGGGAAGATTTGGTGGCCAGGGTAGTAGCTTGAAGTCTTTGTTGTATTTCTCGAGCCATTCATGAACAAACCTGCTGGTATGGCATATCGTATCGTCTAAGGAACATGGTTAATATATAGGGGTACCTAATTGGCAACGCTCGAGAGGTAACCATTTTGCGTTCATGTTGCCTCCCAAAGCTATCATCGGACCCATGAAAATATTTCCCAGATTGCAGAGCTAGGGCGGCCCCCCCCCCCCCCCTCCCCGCAACCCTTAACAACTGTGTCGAGGTATTTGTTCTCTAAGTTTGACGCCAGGGTACATACACTCTGTCGAAGTCGTGACTCATCAAAGAAAGCTATCCGTTGCCATCGGCCAGAGCTCAGTTTCAGTATTGATTTCAACGCAAACTCAAGGCGGTTTTTTGTTTGTTTTTTTGTTGTTGTTGTTTTTTTTTTTCGATTAACAGACATCAACATGGTACCGGCGTCAAGCGTTTGCTTCGATATCTGCTGTCCATCAGGATTCATTATAGAGACCTTTCTGTTAACGTTTCATCTGTACGGTCACTTGTTCAACAATAGCGCGCCGAATGGCAAAGCGTTTCAGCTGATGTTCACTCTAAGATCAAGGGCACGTGGACTCTAGTGGTAAGTTGGATCAACACACCTGTTCCATTTGCCCTGTCTCGATACACTTTCACTATCGCAGCGCGGGAGCATTTCCCATATTTCGCTGTTTCCGAAATGCTACTAGTTCTAGCTTGATAGCTGGACAATCATTTCATTCTCCAAGTCTGTTAAGTCGCCTTGCACATGATATTCACAGTTACTGTTTTACGGATGTATATGCTTGCTATGCCGCAAAGGGTTAACAATGTTAGCTCGGTCTCTTTCAGTGGTTCGTGGACACACATGAAACACTATGTACACGTATTCAGCGTCTTGCCATTCTGTGTCCAATTTTGGTTTATTCCAAAGTTTTTGTGTCTCGTCCTACGTTTTTGCTACATCCGTTGTTTAAGAAATAGAATCAAATACGTATGTTTAGCTCTTAAAATAAATGTTTTTATTTTAAACTACTGGCTTGTGACAAGTCACGTGTTGCTCGTGTATTTTTTCTTTGAGCATATATAATATTATTTGCATTTTTTTTGATTAGTATTCTTTTTGGGGAATTAATTAATATATGTTAATTAGTATTATACATCAGCTCAATGTCGGGTAAATAATGGATATTTTTTTAGTGAATATACAGTTTTGTTTTAATGAAGAATATTAATTTTTATTATAAAAAGAAATTGTTCATTATATTTTATTATTTTTCTTTAAATCCATTCCGTTTGCGCTGCCAGCGAAACGCAACAGAAGGATTAATTGTTTTGTTTTATGATTGTTGAGAGCGATTTCGAGGAAGATGAGAATGTTAACCATCCGACGATTGTTTTTTTTTTTGATGACGAGTTGCTTGTTGAAAATTGGAAGCTTGAAGCGGGTGTTGCTTTGAGATAGACATGGAAAAGTTTGTTGAGAATGGACATATGAACTTTTACGTCGTGATTTTCTTTTGGCGAGTTTCATGGCACCTTTAACAAGAGATTGTTTCTTGCAAGATGCCGATCATAGCGATCACATGGCAGCGTTCAATTATGCGGCGAAGTGAGAAAAAACAAGTAATAAGAGCCGGAAGGTAATTCAAGTACATTGATAGGCATCACCGATATCTTCCTTTGACGGTTATGAACACGACCCTAGTGGACAACAGACTGATCGTAAAGTGTATATTCTTAATGTAAAAATTGAACTTATATGACCAGTAGAATTGACAGCTATTACAACTAATTAAGTTAATTATTAATAGTGATGCGGGATACGTTCTAACCCAAGTACTATCGTCTGGGGGTAGCGAAAGCAATGATTGTGTGTGTGGGCGCTTCGAATCCTCATACGTGCTTCTCATTAATGTGAGTAGGAGGCAATTCGGAAGATAAGGGCCCGAAAGCGTCTACTATAGACCGGTAGCTAACTGCACGGGAGTCGTAGGTGGGGGTTTCCGTGATTCTCCCCCCTTGTCGCTCTTCGTAGTGACAAAAACCCATAAAGGAATCACACGACGCTCTCCGGCGTCACGCCACAGCCCTGTTTATATGGAGTCGACGTTCCGTTGCAGACCCGGTCTGTAAATGCTTAAACATACACTGATTAAGAATTGCTTATTTCTGGGCGAAGTACCGGTTAAACGTATGCTCTGTGCGTAACCGCATTGATTATGCATATTATTTATGGAATTGTAAGGGACAGCATGGGTCTCGCGCGCCAAGGGGCGCTTAAACAGTAAACGCGCAATGGCTAAGGGGCCCCTTTAGTGTATCGCGCTTACTGTAGTTCATCCGGAGTAATAGACCATAGACTAAGTATGATACAAAAATTAACGTTTTGACTCCATGTAGTTTATTTCTTTTCTGTTTTATATCTTCGAGATTGAGTTGATTAATCTTAATGAAATAAATTATATTAAATTTAAACTTGGTCAACTACCTGGGTGATTTGTACAATTATTTGCCACACCTCTCATATCAGTCCCGAACTCTGTTGTCACACGCCCCAGTAAGACTTTAACCCTTTGAGAGTGGGATCGGGTCCTTGCATATTAATAAGATAGGGGGCGTGTCACAGGCTAATAATCTTTTTAAATATAGTGATACAAAGCTATAATTCCTAATTAAAATGTAAATACAGTCAAAGCTCCTTATTCGCGGGGGATACGTTCCGAAATGTACCGCGAATACGGAGTAGCATTTTGTACGGAAATATAGGGGATACGTTGCAAGGTTGCAAAATAATAAAAAAATATCTTAATGTAAAAGTAATTTATTAAGATAAATTTTAACAATATTAATTATTATCAGGTTTAGGTAATGGTTTAAAGAATAGTAGTTTTTCTTGTTTTTCAGCTAATAAAAAATTGTCATTCGTGGTCACAATTTTTTGGTCCGCGAATACGGGAACCGCGAATAAGGAGCTTTGACTGTATACCTTATATATACATGTATAAGACGAGAAGTTTATTCCCAAAAATGGGCTCGAAACGCGAATTCGTCTTATCCATGAGGCAATGAAAATTTAAAGAACAAAATGGCTGCCATAGAGTATAAACAGTGGAGAAAACGTCTAGAGCCATTTTTCTAAAGAGTGGGCTTGTTATTATGATCATTTTAGGTTAGACACAACAGTTACATTTTTATTTTGGTTTCAATGCATAAATTTACATCAATGTATTGTATTTTGTCAATAATTTTTTTTAAATTTCGACATCAATCTAGAAGTGATTTTAATCTTCGGCTTATACATGAGAAATCTATTTTTGCCTTTTTGGCCTCAAAAAAGAGGGTCGTCTTATACATGAGTATATAGGGTACTTAAATACTACAATACTACACTTTTATGTAAAACATCAAAATTTTTTCACAGACTCTCTGGCGGTTATAACAGCCTCAATGCGCCTTGGCATACTTGCAATGCAATTTTTTGCAGTTTGTTTTATTCTGGGACAGGGGATCGGCCTCGGTGGCTCAGCGGCTGCGTGATCGTCTCTGATGCCCGAGGACGCGGGTTCGACCCCGGCCGAGGATGACGAGGATTTTTTCAGGGGGGAAATCCTGAGATCACGCACTTCCTTCAGAAGGGAAGTAAAGCCGTTGGTCCCGTGTAGTCGTTTGCCGGCTGCGCGTTAAAGAACCCTTGCGAGGCAAAATTTGCGGCCCCTATAAAGCCGTCCTAAAATGACCATGGCAGTTGAAAAGGACGTTAATACCAAACAAACCAAACCAAACCAAAGCAACCTGGGACAGGGGTACTGCTTTTATAATATTCTCGATGAGCTGCTTCCACAGGAATATAAATATTTGTCAGGTTCAAATTCCGTCTCAAAATTAACATTAGCCACTTAACTTGGGTAGTATATTTAATAAAGATGTAAGAAAAAAGAACCTGCAAGCTTCGAGCCCCAATCAACAAAATTGTAAAAAAATGTTACTGTCCCTAATAATATGGCAACCCGCTGTAAATAAGAAGAAACCACGAAATGAAATAACTGGCCTTGCTGTTAAAGCGCTCAGTAAATATCAGATTTCGGCTAAGCGTTAGTTATGAAAAGTTAAAAACAAAATGAACATTAACGATTCATGGAAAAGTTTGCTAAACCTAAGTGTCCCTATTGTGGGCAAGAACCAGCGTGTGATCTTAATATCGACAGAAGATCATAAGCAAAAACGACCAATCCGATAAATTTGAGTTTGTACAGGGACCATAAAAATTGAAAAATAAACAGGGGTAAAAGATATACAGGCAGAGGTTCCACTGTAACTGATCTTTCTGATTTAATAATTCCTATAGAGGGAAGCATGTGTTGTTCATAGGGCGGTATTTCTTTTGTGATATTATTGTTTAAGATAGGGTTAAAAAGTCATGTCTTCCTGTAATTAACTCCTTAATACTCTATTCACAATGCGTCAACCTTTAGAAAAGTTCCCAATTACTTTTAATGATATTAACAAAATTGTTCATTTGATTGTTAAAAGATTTTTGAAGTGCTTGTAAATGAACTAATACCTTTTCTTTGTTGATTTTATTATTCCTAATTTCGTGAGAAGACTGATTATTAGCTTATACTATTATTGTGCCTTTCATCTTTTTTTTTATTTTAATGAACTCTGTTCCCCATTATATCGTCTCCTTTTGTCATAATATTTAGTTTTAATTTTCTTCGTTATTCCTTATCTCTTTCTTGGATGACCTTTTTCAACCGCTGTTTTGACCTGTTGACAAAATAAAGAAAGACATTGATTGGCTACTACCAAGAGACGACGACGGCGAAATGCGGTCTGATAAGATCGGGAACGTCCTGCCTGGAATCTATTATCGTTTGAGTGTAGAGGGTGTGTTGGAAGGAAAATTTCGACACACCACACTGAATACAGTACGATGAGTCCCTGTGTGCATCATCAGTGAGCGTGCTCTTTGGACAGATGGAATGGACTTTACCAAAAATCTTGTTAAGGGAACCTCCCCGACGCCTTCCACCTTATCCCCACTTCCCCAACCATTTGAAAGTTTGCCTCTTTTATCGCCGAAGCATCGTTAGCAAAGCGAATAAAAAACGTTTTAATGAAATTGGATTTCAAGAAGAGAGCCTGCGAGAAGGGAGAAGCAGGGGCGGGGGGTGAGGTAAAAGGGCATCGAATGTTCTTGGCTCTCTCCCTTTTTATTGTATTTTGGACCCGTGATTCATTTGGAAAAATAACATTTAAATTAATGCCCCATTGATTCATTCTCTCACGGGAATTCATAAAAGCTTTGGAAGTAAGTTTGTAGCGATGAACCCTGTGGAGAGGTACTTATGGTTATTAGATATGCTAATTGATGGAATGAATTTAATTACTCTTTACCGATCGTATTACGGCTGTTTAAGTTTTAATTATTTACGTTTCGTCAGCGATAATGAATTTAAAAAGCGTTTGCATTCCCACTTACGGGAGGGATAAATTTACCGTCCTTGTTAATAACTGGACTCGGAGTCAAAAAATAATTTACTAGAGCACAAATTCTAAATATTTCACTATACTGAAAAATGTATTGTAGGAGATTATGCAGCGCTGTTTACCAAGGAAACTCTAGAGTTAGTTCATTGCAACGAAACTGTGTTCAACGTATTCTTGCAAATTAATAAATAATGTTTATGCTGTTGAGTTCAACTGAAATTGATCCCCATGAAGAACTCACATGACCTCAGACTTCATTCGGCAATTTTTAAACTTGACATTTGATATTACAAATAAAGTTATTATAAATTTCCCTAATGATCTCGGATGTTGACAACTGCTATGCACTGGATGGAACATAATCGTTTAGTTCAAAATTCACATCCAAATTTATTCCCGGTAGTTGAAATAAAAATTGCATTTAATTCATATTTACACGTCTTGCTAGAAAATTATATATCGTTATTTAGTATGTTATTTATAAACAATTGACCCCCATTTTTTATTGATTGCTCTAATTTACGGAAATTTTTGAAAGGGCCATGATTTATATTCCTACTCTCCTTTTTTTCCTAATTTTTTTAATGCAGCTTGAAATACCACAGTAATATCAAAAGAAAATGTTAAGGAATATGATGAGTGAAAAGAATGAAAAATTTTTCTTGCCAACTCGAAGCGCTTGTGACAAATCTTCGAAAATTTTAGCGGTGCGCTCATTTCTTTAACTTTCCGATGAGCAAGAAAAATTGCAGAAAAGGAAGTGAAGCCTCGGGTTTCAGAATTTTATATTTCTTTAAGAAGGTTCTCGACCTTCTGAAGGTTTAATCGAGTCTAACCAAAATTAGATTAGACTTTCAGATTTCTTAAATTCAGATAGAGAAGAAAAAAATGCATAAAGGGAACGGAACCAAACGAGTACAACCACTTTTGAATTCAGGTTGCTGTTTTTTTTTCTAAATTTATACAGATCAAAGCATATTTTGCCAAATTTGTATTTAAAGTTACTCCAGGCGCATAGTAAAAATAGTGCTGCCATTCTTTCTCACGTTGAAATAATAGAGAGGGAAAAAAGAACGATTTGCAATCACATTTTCCACTTTTATAATTAAGGTTTCTAATCAATTTTACGGTTCCAAAAATTGTTTAATAATGCCATGGAATTTCCTGGTGTAATTTTTTGGAAGAATCACAAAAGGGACGGAGGGTAATTTTCTCGGCAATTTCATCGTCAAAAACTCTCATCTCGTCGGAGGCCTTACGAAATAACGATTCATATCCACCAAACGTTGAAGCCGAGATTTTGTTTTTCCCGTATTTATTAAAATGCCAAATTTGCACACAAAAAAAAGGTTTTCAGTATTATTTATGAAGAAGACTTTGGAGTCCGCTGTCGTAGGGAAAAGTAAAGCGTGGCAAGGGGGTGAGGGTGGGGGAACTCATTCGTTGGGAAGTTTTCTTTGTAGGGGAAAAGACGAGGAGGAAGAGTTCATCTTTTGAAAGAAACGGAAAGCATTTCTTCCTTTTCAAGAGGAAAACTCTTCTCCATTTTCCATAAATTTTCTGCTTACAAACAGAAATCTCAGCTGTCCTTTTCTTTATTCGGCTAACGTTGTCCTTTTTTATTTCTTTCTGTAGTATGCAGAAGAATTTAACTAGATTCAAGCTGAAAGTTTACAAAATTGATTTTTAAATTTTTCATTATAATTTAACTTATCTAGTAATGAGAAATTTTGTAAAAATATTTTTTGCCTTGAGCGCGAATTATTTATTCATCATCATTACATCCCATGATTTTTGTGAATCACCGGAGATGATGATGGGAGCTTCTCTTTTTCCCTTTCTTTCAATTGAAAATTGATTTTAAAAATTTGGCGCTTTATCTACGTAGGTTCTGTTGACAAATGACACAGATACGTTTGCTTTAATGATGCAAATTCTAGATAACAAAAGAAAAATATATTTATTATCAAAATAAAATACAAAAGAAAAATATATTCTATTATCAAATTTCGAGAAGCTAATGTCATAACTCTGCCTCCTTGCGACAATAACCCCTTTTCAAAAAGAAATTGAAAGAAAACGTTGAAATTTAATGAGCCTACCAGTTAATAAAACTATTGGTAATTAGCGGAAATTTATCTATACAAGGGGATAGTGCCCGGCGCTGCCGGGCAGAGGGTAACAGGTGGCAATGACAAAAAGTATTAACAAAGTATTCCTTTGCCGCTCCGTGTTTATTTGCTCCGGTGTCCTTCCTTCCATAGAGCATTTTCCTGCAGAAGTAACCGCCTCTCTTCTTGCTCAAACCTTCGCTGTTGCCTAGACATCAGCTCTGTTCTCTATACTACTGCACTAGATCACTTCCCTATCTAGTGCTCTACTCTATACTTGATGCTAGCGCCATCCACGATATCTAATACTGGAGCTCTTTTTACCTTCTGCGCATGCTCTCATTCGAGCTGCGAAGTGTCTGACACTTACACTATAGCTTTCATTTTAGCCACTATACTTACACTATCCTAATCTAACTTAACCTAACTTACATTAACCTAACTTAACGAACTACAACAGTAGGTATCTTGGTTGGCACTAGAGTTTTCCTAGCGGACGTGATCGAGCTTCGTCCGAACTTCATCCTCATGGTTATTCTCTTCTTCATGCCACTTTAAGCCAATCATAAGTCCGAATTTGCGAACCACAAAACGGACGAAGCAACTTATCGGTGTTCCAAAAATGAGCGACGATTTGAAAAACCAATTAACGTAAACCAATTTGCTGCGTTCTGTTTAGGAACCTGGGAATTTATTCGCACGAAGTTTCAAAACTAGTTACACAGTTCGTCAACAGATGGCGCTGCTGACTGGGAAAAACTAGAGTCACTTCATAGCATGTTAGATTGAAAGACCATGTTTTATAGGAAGAGTATCGCAATCGTCTTGAGCGACGCCATTTTGAGTTTAGTTCTTCTCTGCATACAAAGGGAAGTATGAAGATTACATTGTTTTGTGAACATTTTTTCAAAGTATTCACGCCTCATTTCGGGTAAAATGTTATGATGGAATTTTACGATTTGGAAAATTCACTTAATACATGATAAATACGTTTTTAATATATTTAACGTGGTAAAAATAAAAGATAACTCTACTGCTCAAATTAAATTGTTACATCACTTCTTTTTTTTTTTAAGGTCATCAATGACAAAATATAATCTGTATTTTGTTTACTTATAAAATTTCATAAATTTAATTATTAATTCAAAAGAATGTAGAAAGAATTTTAGGTTTTACATGGTATTTATGAAATTGAAATAAAAAATAAAAACAGACAAGTTAATATTTATTTTTTTTCTTTTTCACATCGTTTTTACACTGCTTAAATTAAATCTCAATGATATATTTCATTTAAAGCGGACAGGGCTGGCCCGGTGGCCGAGAGGGCTGGGGCGTAGGCTGTCCAGTTCTTGAATCCATCGGGTCGCGGGTTCGAATCCCGCCGTAGGCATGAATGTTTGTTCTTATCGTTCTTGCCAGTTGGAATGTAAAACATTAATTTCCCTTTTGTACTGGATTTGGTGCAGTTTACCGCGCAACAATTTGGCATAATGGCCTGGATAATTCGAAAGCTAATTGACAATATTATTCATCTCTAAACCTTAGGAAAAGTTTGTTTATTACTAATACATGCAACTGCTATCGATAATATAGTTTCTGTTTATCGATTGAAACTTACTATTTGTTGATTAAAGTCTCAAGTACTCCCAAGTAAGTTTCAAAGCTCACTGAAGTACATATAAACGATTAGGAAGCATTCACCCGGGAAAACTCAAAATGGCTGCGATTATGCCACGTGATACCGAAAAGCCAATCAGATGCCTTGCGGCACAGTTCACTCAAATGCGATACTCTTCCTATAAAGTGACTCTAGGAAAAACTAGAGCACTATAATAGAAAAACTATAAAACAATGTTTTCAAAATAACCACCAGTTGAAAAAAAAACAAAAAAACCTTTGAGTTTACTCGTCACATGCTGAAAACCGTTTCTTGTTATCTTGTATAGTGTTGTAGTTATTAAAGTCTAAAGTTGTAATGATAATTTAGGACATCCTGTATTATAAGTTAAATAAACAACAAAATACAAGCATGAATATGCTTTATCAAAATTAATCTTTTCTATTCAGCCTCTAATGTGCTTTCATCTACAAATGTATGTCTCTGCGTAGAAACCTCTCATTTTTTTGCAATAATGTATCTGCGTTTTCTTTAACATTTTACGTTCACTTTTTTCCTTCTGTTTCTTGCATAATGCATATTTTCATTTTTTTTTCTTAACTCATTCAATATTTTTTACTTTCTTCCTCCGTTGTCATGTTTGGCGATTTTCCGATCTTTTCTCTTTATTCTTCAGTTTTCCGAGATCTTTTCTCTCGCTCTTTAACTTTCTCATGTCAATAACATTTACTAAAGCTGTTTATTTCCTTAAGTTTCGCGTTTCGCTCCTAGTGCCTTGGGTGTAGTTTATCAAGCACAACTGAAATTCTTAAAGCGTTTCTTGTCAAAAGGCCATCTATTAATTATACTCAAAATGAAATATGTGTTTAAAGAATTTGGACACATTTATATTATTGTTTCTTTTCTTTACTTCCACAAAACTTTACTTTATATAATGTGGGAAATTGAATTTCACAGAAGACTTGAATGGAATAACGGGAAGCTATCTTCTTTTGAGAAAACAGACTTCGGGCCACATAAAAGAATAAATGATCTCAGGATTATATCACTCTCCCTATACGAATTATTACAACAGAGGTTCTGCTTGAATGTTTTTCCTTGACGGATTTGTATTTTACTTCCAGTGCTCCAAACTTGCCACTTTCTGTATTTAATTTCCGGAGCTCCAAATTTGAAGTCAAGAATGTAAATTAAGTGTGTTTTTAGCAATGTCAACAAAAATACGTAACACTATTAAAACTTGAACTTGAAATAAAGACTGAAAATTGCACCCTTTGCGAAACATTTTTTGATTCAGTATTAAAATTAAACATCTTTGGAGATTATTATTTGAAGTTATCTTAGTTTTATTTAATTTTAATCATGAATATGTTATACTTCTTCTTTCTTAACTTCCTTTACTTCTTAAATGATTTTTTTTTTTTGTTGCTTCACCGTTCATCTTATCTTCTATATTTAATATTTAATACATCTTCTGTTTTAGTTGAACAGTACAGAAATAAATTTTCTCCTCTTATTAATATGTATAATTGAGTAGGTAAACGCCACTTTCCTAATTTTGATATCCAGCGTTTCCCTTATGTCTCTTATGCGTTTCCCTTAGGCTTTTATTTGCAACAAACTCTGCTTACTTCCATATTACTCATAATACTATTACTTTGAAAGCTGCCGTGTTAGAATGAATGCAACTTTCTAGCCTTTATTAGAAGTAGATAAACTTTAACTTTTGTAAATTCGATTAAATCCAAGCAACTAGCTATCTACAACATGACTTAAAAATAGGAAAGATGCGGGATGGATCTTTTTCAAATATTCTTTTCTGGTGGGCCCCTTTCTCTTTGTGCAATTGGATTTAATTACATAGAGGAGGAAAAAATCGATGAGAAGTTGAGTAAGTAAGAGAGCGAAAAGGCGCAGGAGATGAGTTTGATGGTAGAAGAGCCTGATAAAGAAAGAAAAAGAGGGGATTAAAAAGGCAATGGGTCTTTTTTCGATTAGCACGCTTTTCAAGTAAAAAGCTTTGCTTTGATGTACTGATTTATATGTAAAGATATTTTATTTAATTTTTCATGCAGGCCATTTTTGATTTAATTTTTTTTAATTTATTTTACATATTACTACTTATTGTGGTTCCCTGATGTCAGATGAAAAAATAATACGACAGAAGGTTAGGAAAAATCTTAATCATTCTTTATATTTTTCAGTATATAGCAAATTACTCTTATGCTAAGTAATGCAATTTCGATAATGAGTATTGCTATTAATCAGGGTTATCTTCATGCATTCCCGTGGGGAATTTCAATATTATTCATAAAATGTTTCGCGACCTAGGCATTATTATTGAATAAATTCTGTAATTTTGCATGATTAGCAAAGTATTATCAGGACTCTGGAAACTGCTGATGTTATTGATGATTGCTAGTCTATGCTCTAAATCCTATATGAAAGTTGTATCTTTGAAACTTTTTTTGCTGATTATTGAAATCGAATTTACGTTCTTTCTTAAATAGATTTACAAATGGATATTTTATTATTATTATTATTATTATTATTATTATTATTATTATTATTATTGCTTATTAAAAACAAATAATGGCTTATGTCTGTTCCGATTTGCATACGCAAATGGCTAAATGGCTGTTTTCAAATTAATAATCGAGGGTAAATGCAGAATTGCATTAATTGATGCTTTCTTTAGTTTCATTTTAATATCTTAACATTTTTAACGTTTCAACGTAGTTCTCATTGTCTTGTGCCGTAGTTCTACATGAATGTAACTCGATAGATAGGATATTTCCAAATTATTTGTATTTTAAAATAATGTGTATCTCTATTTACAGGGTGATCCAAAAGTCAGTAGACTTTTTAAAGCCTTATAATTATTAAACTATTTACAATAAAACGATGCGGTTTGCACAGAAATGCTCAGAAACAGGGGGAATTTTTGTTTATAATGAAAAATATTTTTTATATTAGTTACATTTTTGACCAAAAGGTGGCGCTGGAGTTTTAAATTCGTCTTAAATCCAGTTTCTTGAATCTTCGAAAATCGCTTGTGTCGAAGCATTTCTTAAAGCAACATCAAAATAACATCCTTAGAGCCAAGATAATGCGCAATTAACTCATCTGCTTATTTCACGCATGATAAGATTGTATTCTACATTACAGCACTAGATAAAAGAGCACTATTCTTTATCTAGTGCTCTATTCTACACTTCTATTTTCATGCTCGAAGATTCTACATGAAACTCCAGCGCCACCTTTTGGTCAAAAATGTAACTAATATAAAAAAAATATTTTGATTTAATTTTAATTTTAATTTTGACTTTTGGATCACCCAGTATTTACAAAAGCCAATTTGATTTAATTTTAATGCGTTTCATTTTGATCGTTATTTCCCAAAAATGTTTACTCTGTACTCACTATTTCTATAAACTAAAATGCCCTTCGAATTAAATTTCGATAACAAATATTTTTTAACGTTTGTTTACCCTTTACAAAAAGTATTTTTATAAAAAATGAATTTAATTTTTTCATAATGGCAAAAAAAGCAACACATTGAAGGAGTGAGCCAATTTTAATGAAAATGTACAAGAGCATAGTGTGGATGCTATACAATATATGATTTAAATTTCAACACGATATGTGCAAAGGTTTCTGGTATAGGGTGCTCCAAAATTCCCCACTGGAAGAATCGTTCATCCCTTATTTACATATAATCATCAATCTGGCATCTGTAGTGTAACAGACTAGAGTAGTCTCACACCTGCCATCCCCTTCAAACGCAGCCATGCTCCTGTGCAGCAAATGACGGAGTTTGACAGAGGTCGGTTTATGGGACTTCGAGAGGCTGGGTGGTCTTATCGGCAAATCACGGCCCACATTTAACGTAATGTTTTTGTGATGGCTCGATGTTGGCAGCGTTGGTCTACCGAAGGTATTTACACACACACCTGGTTCCGGACGCCCACGCGTTACTGATTCAGGCCAACACGTCGGATTGTAAGGGAAGCACTGAATAACCCGCACAGCATCCACAAAAGAGATAAGGACCAGAGTAGTATCAAGACGAGCCATTTGCAACCATTTACTTGCAGTAGGATTGCAGTCTCGTGTCCCTCTAGCTAGACTACCACTTCTGCAAGAACACCGCTCTGTGCGGTTGCAGTGGTATCGCGAAAGAGCTGACTGGCGAACTGAATGGAGGTTTGTTGTCTTCAGTGATGAGAGCACACCCTGCCTGCACATCAGTGATGGATGTCAACGTGTGCGACGAAGACCAGGAGAGCGACATTTTTCACAGTACATTCTCTACGGTACGCAAGTCCAAGACTTGGCTAATTGGTGCGGGTGTCATCAGTCACAACTCGCGCTCGTTGTTTGTATGGAACATTGAAGAGCGCAAGATAAGACAAAGAGTTTGTTGAACCCGTTCTCCTGCCTATCTTGCAATAGGATGGTAATGTGCTGTTCCGTACACTGCCCGTATTATCTTACAAGCTCTCCAAGATGTGGCTTGACTTTATTGGCCGGCACGATCATAAGACTTGTCGCCAATTGAGCATGTTTGGGACATGATGGGACGGTATACTCATGGTCGCACACACAGCCGTAACACTTGTATAATTGCGTCAACAGGTTCCGGACGCTTGGAACAATGTATCCCAGGATGATATCCAGCATCTGTATAACCGTATGCATGCAAGAGTCGAGGGCTGCATTCATGCTCGTGGAGGGTATACGGCATATTAAATTGTTCTATTAGGACTTTTGGGACATCCTGTATCAGGATCTTTTGCATATATCGTGTTGAAATTTAAATCATATATTGTATGCTACCCACTCTATATTCTTGTGCAATTTCATTATAATTGACGTACTCCTTCCATGTATTGATTTTTTTTTCTTGCCAGCGATGTATTTAATTGATGAGAGTTAACAGCCTCATATACCAAATTTATATATACCAATCCTTAAAGAAGTTTTTTAAGAAGCATGAATCTCAAAAGGCTATAAGAAGATTTGTATTAAAATTAAAGATTGGCAAAACTTTCGATAATTTGCATAGTCAGAAGTATAACGCATTTAACATTATTTGTAAGTTTATGGGAATTTGTGAACAACCGTTCCTCGCTATTTCCCTTCCCCTTGTTCTTACTTAACCTGAGAGTTTGGAAGATAAAGATGATAGAAGTTAATCACCCGGTCGTTTAAAATCATCACCTTTCCTTTGGTCAAAAACTTCTTTCTTTAGTTTCATTTTAATATTTTCTTGGACGTCGACCAACCCATTTGCTGCCATCTTAAGTGCGGAACTCGCTCCTCCTTCCTTCGGCTTGCTTTGCCTTCTTTGTCGGTGCTGCTGTAACCGTGTCCTCTGTCGATGGTTACCATGTTAATTGCCATGCTTTTGCTCCCTCCCTCCCCCATCTTTATCACACGCCCGCTCTTTCCTTCTTCTCTTTTGCCCCCTATTAATGGCTCTCCTTCGGCCGGGGCTAAAAGTTCCCCCTCCCCAACGCGGGGCTCCGGTTGCCCCCACCCACCCCTTTATCGCTTATCTTTCGCTCCGATTAATAAACAGAGCGATAATTTTATCTCCTTCTATCTTCTTTCCAATAATAAAAGAATAAGAGAGAACGGTGGGTCTCTCTCTCTCTCTCTCTCTCGCACTCTCTCTTAGTCCGTGTGTGCAAAAGCCTTAAGTTGATGTTGTTGGGTTTTTTTTTCATTATGATTATTATTGTTGGTCCATTGCACAAGTATCGCTAAACAACGGTCGTTAACAAAGTCGTTTGAACTTTTCATCCATTAAAGTTGTGACGTCGAAAGAAAATTGGCTTCAACGCCCCTTTTGCAACATTCGAGATAGCGATCGACGGTCGGTGAGAAAAGAAAAAGATATACCACTAAGTAATTACGAGGAGCCGAAAAGATTTACGTACCAAAAAAGTTTTTAAAATGTTCTATTAGTTTTGTAAATTACAAGTTACATTGTTTTATTATGTATCTGAAATCTTTCAGGCTTTGCGTAAAAACTCTTTGTGCGTGTAAGAGAGACAATTTAAATACAAAATGTTGGAAAGATATTAAGACAATTTATTACTAAATCTGTAGAAAACTTATAATTATCACCATGAAATTTTAAGATAGTAAATACAAGACTCTGCATTGTAGCTTTCATAAAAACTTTTAAAGTTATGTGGTTTATATGTATAATACCAGACAATGCAACTAACACATAAACAACACCCATCGTCTTGGCAAGAATTTAAAAATGGCAAGCATATGTGGTATTCAGTTTTTATTCTTTTGTTGAATGTAAATCTTAGAAAATAAATTAGTTTCCCTGTACGCTTTAATTTTGCACTGGAAATATAATTTGATTTTATGCGTATTGTATCATTGGAATGCACAAAGAAAATTGGTCAAGAGCACTCATCCTTGAGTTATTTTTTATGCCACATCCTCTCGAGATATGAATCCGCCGATTGTTAGACTCCACTCAGTCCACTGAATCTCGACTCGTCAGAGTAGAGAAATCGGCTCCATTCTTCGTGTTCTCAACCACGATTTTCTTCAGCCTAATATTTAAGGATCTCTGCCACACAAATGTTAAAGGCTACACGGTCTTTATTGAACTACGTGAATAAAGGGTGCCTTGTTGAAGGCAATTACGGTTCAGTTGTGCTGACAACCGCCGTTGATATAAGAAGCTCTGCCCGAATATTACACGCGCTCTGGTCATCTTCTGCTCAAAAGTATCACCCCAAACCATAATGGACAATCCAACACGCTTCATCGTTGGTTGCAGTCGGTTGTTGCTGAAATCTTGGCTGGACTTTTCACCCGACACATATGCACTCACTGCATGCGAACCGAGCAAAGGGCGATCTTCTGAAAAGATGACACGATGCCAAAAGTGGGCACCCTTTCATCTGTTTTCTTTTCGCAATATTGACTGCGGTGAGAAATACAATAGTTTTCTCCTGGCAGTTCTCCCATGATAAGCTAGCTAGTAAAAATACCTGTCAGCTGTGTTACGACTTGCTTGCAGGTGTTTTGCTATGTCTGCAACCTTAAAAGGGATATCCCCTATCCGTTTCGCAGTTCTTATTTGCACCGTGTTGGTCCGGATGTGAACGAGACGTAAGTTTCCATCGTCGTTGTTTTGAACTGCATAATCGCTTGATTAACGGTAATTGGCGATGACAAGAGAATCTTCGCCGTTAGGGCAATTTCCTTCTGGCTTATTGTTCAACAGTCCTCTCTTTGGAGATTATTCAGCTTTTCTGCACCAAGGATTCGAGGCATAGACTGCTTAGAAAATTAACGTTGACGGATAAAATAGTAAAAACTTATAATCAGAATTTATTAACCTCAACAGATTTACGAGGTTCAGTTACAAAGTCATGGCAACTATTTTTTTGCAGGCAAATGTTATGCAAATATTTTATGACATACGAATTAAGAACCTTCGAAGTAATCTTCAAGACAATCAACCGTTCGCTGCCAACGATGAGGAAGGCGACAAATACCATCAGCTGCTCCATTGTCCAATCTGGTAATTTCGCGTCGCGATGTCTTTTCGTGTAGAGAAGCCTCTACTACACAATGGAGCTTTCAATTTCGGTATCAAATCGAAATGGTGACAGATCGGGCGAATAGGGGGGATGGTCTAGTACTTCTTATCTCAATATTAAAACTATTGTGCTCAATATTATTGCGGTAGATGATTTTTTTTTACTCTTCTTTCTTGTCTACAATACGTTCTGAGTAACCCATGTAACAGACATTATTGGTAAAGTACATTGTGTATTAACATATGTATATTATGAAATGTTTGTATAACAACATATTTGCCTACAAAAAAATAGTTGCCATGACTTTGTACGTGACCCTCGTATGTTTTGCTTGAAGTGAAGCGCAGCGACGAGAAAGACATACCGCGGCACTGAAAAGTCATCTGACCATCTTGGACTTCAACAATCAGTGTTTTTTATTTTCTGGAAACAATGAAGGTTGGATTGTTACTCAGACTACTATGGTCAGATGACTTTTCAGCGCCGAGGCCTTTCGTTCTCGTTGGCCTCGGGAAGTCATGCAAATGGCGCAACACAAAAGTAAACAAACTTGTCCATTCCTGTTAACAGTTAAGACAGTGTCAATTTTAATTGTTGGTTAATTAAAATACCTGAAAAGAACCATATCTCGGCAACCTCTGGCAACCATATCTGTGATTTGAACCAAACATGAGTCATTTTATAAGTTAGCCCATTTCAAGGGGACAATTTTTGCCCATTTGAATAGGAGAAAGTCTAAGAGAGAACATTTCTGATTTTTCTTATTCAACACAAAGCATTTTAATAAAACTTTTAGTTAGTTCCACACAATTTAACCAATTTTTCCCACACGTGATTCCTCGATGAAGAATCTGCAAAGCAAACACGAATTGAAACGTATGTTGAATGCACTATTTCTAATAAATGCACAATGAAGATTTCTATCCAGTGTTTGACTTTTCGTTAGAGTGTCATCAGTGCAAACAAATAAATAAATTGGAAAGCAGTGGATTATCTATTCACAAGTTTGGACTGACCAGTTCTTTGGACGATATTTTGTCTCCTTCTCTTGATCCTTAAAATCTTACTTCTTTAATTTTAAGTTTTTTTGTGTAAAAGTAACACTCGTTTTTTGTTAGCGCCCCTTTAAATGCTGATGGCAAATGTTCAATGAAAGATCTTTAAAGTGAAAAAAAGAGAGAGAGAGAGAGAGACTAAGTTCATTTTTAAAGAGGAGCGACGACCGAGTTTTCCCACGGAAGCAACGCTGCGGTTCTCCGTTGCTCCGTTTCAGGTCGTATCATTTCGGAGTCGCGATTAATGTCGACAGATTAATCTACAAACACCATTCGCTTTTAAGTTAAGCGCCGTTTTATTCTCGCGATCTCATGAATTTCGAGTTAATCGTGTTGAAGCCAATTATTGTGACAAGGCAGACTGTTCGTTTACGGCGTTGCACGGAAATCCTCTTTCCAAAAAAAAAGGAAAAAAAATGGTTTTGTGTTTTGCATCCATGAAGCATTCGCTTTCACGTTATGCCATGCGATGATGGGTAAGCGCATAAAAGTGCAACAAAATTTGGAAATGAATTATTCGGAAACCCGAGTTTTAAAGCAGGAGTCGGATTAATTTCACTCCAATGTAAACTGCGTCGGAAGCTTTCGCTAAAAGAACGAACTGCTGTAGATTCTAATTAATCCGGTCGATGCAAGCGTTAATAACGAGTGATAACGGGGGTCGTAAATCTCGGATGCCTTTGACTATTCGTCATAAATTATTAATTATTCTCGCCTCCCTCCCTCCTTCTTCCCTTCCCCCCCGACTCCACTTAGCCTCCACCCCCCCTCCCTACCTCATCTCCCCTTCAAATAGTTGTCACGTTTATAGAGGCGATAAGACTTTGCTTTATGGGATCCCTCACGTGGTCATTATCGAGTGGAGAGTTTATACGAGCGTCCATTCAATTATTGTCAGTTCTAATCATGATAAAAGACGAAACACGCGCCCACCGTGCGTGACGTCAATGGTTCCATGGGCTTTCTGGATCGATTTTCAGTGAGTCATCAATTTCCGATCGAATCCCTTCCTTCGTTCGACAACAATGCCAGAAGATCCTCATTGGGGATCCTTAAGCAAGCAGGCTCCCCCTAAATGTCTTGTCACTCGTCACGGATTACAATATTGATGGAGAGCTTAGCGTTTCATGACTTTGAAGGAACGCTTTGAAATGTAACTTAAGGTTCTAAAAATTCAGCATTCGAAAATAAAAATCCGATCGCTCTCTCTCTCTCTCTCTCTTTTAAAAATTCAATTTTAAAGTTTTATCACACTCCAAAGAGAATTGTTTCAGACGCTCGATCTTAAATCTTACTAAATGGAATGTCACATCAACTCGTATAGGTTGCGCGAAAACTTTTGAGCATTCATTTATAAATGTTTTAGCTCAAGATACTAGTTCGTGAAATCAAAGAAGACTAATTAAAATTTTTAGTGGCCTTCGATATATGTTAATTACACACTTAAGTTAATTATATATAAATTGTGAATGGAAGCCAAACATTGCATTGATTAAAACTTCGATTTAAAAAAAAATCTTGAAAATTAATTAAACTGAAATTATAGTTAGCAATTAATGTCAAAAGATGGATTCGATTCTAATGAGCGTATTGCATACCCCTTTTTGATCTATTATCCTTAGCCCATAAAATTAATTATTTTTAACTGTTTTCACAGCTTCCTAATGAATTATTAAACAGTTTTTAGAACTGTTTGAGAATAAGAGTTTATAAGAAATTTCAGAGTTAACAAACCTTAATTAGGGAAATTTATTAAAAATGAGTCGGCATTAATTACTTGAGTAATTGCAATATACCCTGAAGTGAAAAAGGATTTCTTTATGCTTTAAATGTCATAACAGATTCTAACATAAAAGATAATTACGTTCGTTGTAGCGGAATAGTAGACGAGTTAGGTCTCTAAAGCGAGTTCGGGTGTAATTTGATTGAAACGGAATATTTGCCCACGCAGGTGAAAAAAACCCCCAACAACCACACGTATCTGAAAAGAAAGGAAAAAATCTATAACCACAAGAAAGAACAAAAATAATGAAATATCGGATACGTGTTCTTTCTTGGGATACCTGTTTTTCTTTCCTTTTCTGGTTTATCGAATGCATAGTTTATCTATCTTTATTTCTAATACATAGCCACAGAAATTTTTCAATATAATTTTCAGATGGGATAAGGTGATTTAACAAGCAATAATCTCGAGTCCCAAGTTCGAATCTCGCCGTGGGCATAGATACTCGTGTTTTTCCCGGAAAGATATACTATGTGACCAAAAGTTGCACTTTTGCACTGCAACCATGATTTAATAAGGTGTTCAACCTCCTTTTGCTTTTATTATGGCCTTTATTCTTTCGAGGAAGACTTTCCAACAGTCTTTGGTAGATAGCTTCAGGGATTTTCGTCCATTCTTCCCGAAGAGCGTTGATGAGTTCAGTCATAGATGTTGGGCGATGTCGCCTAACCCATCGCTCCAGTTCACCCCACGGATATTCAGTGGAATTTATATTGGTGAAGATCATGTCCATTTTATCAATCCCTGTCTCCTCAAACCATTCCTGCACGCAGTTTTCTTTGTGAAAAGGAGCACTGTCATGTTGGCACGCCATTATAAAGCATTCCAATTTCAAACTCTTGCAACAACATTAGCAGCGCAGAATTGTCCAAAATGTCAAGGCAAGTTGCAAACGTCATAGTTCCCGCTACTGGAACAAGTTTGGATGAAAATGAGACCCATACCACGACACCGCCTCCTCCGAACTTCCCAGTGGGCACGGACCGTTCTCTGGGAATCCGTCAGACCCAATCTGAATCGACCATATGATAGCCAGAGTGTATGTATACAGAAATTCGTCGCTCGCTAAGACATGTTTCCATTGTTCCATGGTTTCAGTGAGCTGTACACCATTATAAACGACGCTTCGCATTGATTCTGCTGATGTGGGGCTTATAGCCAGCAGCACGGCCTCCTCAGTTCCGGCGAATGGTGATTGTACTGGCAGTACTTGAAATGGCATTTCAGAACTTACGTAGCAGTTGTTTCAATTTGAGCATTTCGAATGCATCGTGTCACACGTGCTAGCACTCAACGAACTATCTGTCATTTTTTTTTTTTTTTTGCCTATCACTGACGTTGAGTTTTCACATGGTAGTGATGTCACTTACAATTGAACGGATATTTGCAGAATGACATAAATCTCGCGTAGAATCTTGTTGCACAGGTGGCATCCTATGATGATACACTCAGTGGGCGACCTCCATGAATCACAAATGAGTCCACTAAGCCATATTCCTCTTTAAACATCATAGACACGTAAATTAGGACACTAACATTGTTTTATAGGGGTGTCCGGAAAGTTTTAATCACATAGTGTACCAAGTCATGAAAGAGCGCAAATTATTTACAAGTCGACGCGCCCCCCAAAAAATAAGTTAATAAACCAATAAATATAAATTCAATTTTAGAAATTCTCGTTTCAAAATCTAAAATAGTCTGCCCCACTCTTATTAAAAATAAGCCTACTTTAATGACACCTTTAAAAATGCACCTCAAGGTTTTAATTAAAATCGGGATTATAACAACTAAAGTTTTAATTAAAGTTTTAAAGAAACAAATATTGGCACAAAGAGATGGAAAAAAAAATAAAGGGAAGCTGGGTTTTTTAATGATATGGCTTTAAAATTTATTACAGCCATTTAGCAATTTGTGATCCTAGAAAGAAAGAGGAAGTCACGAAATGTTCTTTTCAGTAAATAACTTCTTATATACTAAAACTCTTGCGTGTATTTATTTATCTGTAATTCTATCTCCTCCTAGACGGTTTGAGCTAGCGACTTGAAATTTTCAGGGCAGGCTTATGAATAAAGGACCTGCTCTATCGCCAAGAATCAGCCCCCTACGACCCCCCCCCCCTTCCCCACTTTCTGCTTTTGCTTTGTAATTCCCCTCAAAGATGGCGCGGGCGGGCGAAGCCGCGGGTAACAACTAGTTATACAGTATGTTTCAAATTTATTCGGACCTTTAAAAATAGCACATTGTCAATCGTTTTGACCTTTATTTAATTTCTACAACAATGACAATTCTTCAAATGAACTATAGGCCCTCTAAATATAACAAAAACAACTCGTTATTTAAAAAAAAACACTTGAAAACTTAGAAAAAAATTGAAATTGAGTGTTTCGCATTTATTTGGAAAGGCACGATTTAGCACCAGTTTAAACAATAATAAAAATATTTAACGTCCACTGTGACCTCCCCCTTTGTTGATAACTCGGTTTGGCATTGATTGAATGAGTTCTTGAAGAGTTCCAGGATCCAGAGAGTACCAGGCAACTTCAATTGCAGACTTCAATTCAGAAACTGATGAAAATTGCCGTGCATATTTGTACACCTGCCTGGCCATAATGCCCCACAAGTTCTCGATGGATAATTGTGTATTGGTGCATTATCTTGTTGAAAACGCCAATTTTCTCCACAGACAAGCTCCAGAAGATGTTCTTCCAAGATCTTCTGGTATCCCTTTGAATTTAATCTTTATGAAATAAACGCCAATGTTGACGTTCCATTGAAGCCAAATGCTTCCCCACACCATCAGTGATCTGCCACCCATTTGACGTTTTGAAAACGTCTTTGGTTCTTTTCTCAAATCATGCCATTAGCATGCCCACCCGTCTGGTCCATCCAAATTGAGTTTTTTTTCGTCTGAGAAAAAATTTCCAACCATTCGTCGGTCCAGGACATGTTGTGTTCTAGCCCATGTCAATCTGTCACGTTTGTGGTGGTTTGTTAATGGTGGAATGGAACGCAAACGTCCGTGTCTCAGCACTGATGAGTTTTTCATGGCTCTGTACACTGTCGTACTACTGCATGGATGGTCCAATTCAGCTCGAATTCGCCTTACAGATGTGCATTCATTGGATGCTGCGTTGACAATGCGCCGCACATCACGGGGTTTTAAGATTGCTTTCGGCCCCGTTTTCTTTTATGGTGGTTTTTGAACTTCTTTTGATTTCAGGTAATCAACAACTTTCGATTTTGGTCTGTTGACAAAAGGAGCAATCTCACGTATGGACTTTTCTTGGCTAGCAACGGCATCAAATTTGACCTTTTTCATAATCTGTGACATTTTTGCCTCGTCCCATTGTAGTTCAGTGTTTCAATTCGAAGCCCAGTGGAAAAAAATGACCCATGCAATGTTCAAAAGTACATTAATTTGCATAAATACCAACGACCACTAGTAAATGGGAGTATTGAGGGGCCTGTCCGAATAAATGTGAAACACTCAATTTCAATTTTTTTCTAAATTTTCAAGTATTTTTTTTTAATAACGAGTTGTTTGTTTTTTGTTATATTTAGAGAGCCTATAGTTCATTTGAAACATTATCATTGTTGTAGAAATTAAATAAAGGTCAAAACCAATGACATACTGTATCTGTGCTGGGTATTTTTAAAGAAGTTAGTGTTTCAGAAATGCAACGCAAGTATTGAAGTGTGCTTTTAATTTTTTATAAAATGTAGAAATAATTAGCTAGCAATGTTATTGCGAAAAATAAATATATGAATTTTAAGAGTTTACGTAGTAATAATATAGCGTTTTTCTATATTGAAAATTATAATGAGGAGCCTTTTAAATTTTTTATAGGAATCGAAAGTTACCTTAAACTTTCATTACAGTTAAGTGCAGAGAGGCAATTTCGTAAGCGTTGTGCTTAGCTAAATCATTTTCTATGGTAGTTGTTTGTTGACATCAAAACCCTTAACGATTCCGTTTAAGCATCATTTTAAAAGGGTTGTTTTCCCGTTTTAACGAGAATATTACGTAATGAGGATTCTACACCGTTAATGAGTGACGGTCGCGGTAGTGGAAACGGCGCCCTCGTCAATTTTATCCTGATGATAGTGCTGATAGGGCTCCTCGCATTCAAACTTTGAATCTTATTATCCGTAGCAAATAATAGTGGCATTAACGCATCTTAATTATGATGCATTTCTAGAGAAGTTTATAAAAGACCATTACGTTTTCGAGAAGCGTAAAACCGGGAGGAAGGAACTATTAAAACAGGCTATGTCTGTGCGTGAATCAAATGTAAATTTGAAAAACATTAAAAACGAAACCCAATTCATGTTTTAAATAAAAAGGAATAGAAATGTCCTGCCGTCGATTTATTTTCCTCATGTTTAGTCGTTTTGGTTAGATGCAGTTTCCATAGTTTCTGTTTTTTCATAATTTCGAAGAAGAATTTTTTTTAAAAGTCAACAAAGAATGCAGCTTTTAATGATGAAATACATTTGCATCCGACTTTTCCTATATTTTCCTGTTAAAAATTAACCCACCAACGGCTTTACATAGCTAATTCAAACTATGTTGTCCATTGTGTTTCTTAAGGAATGTTGCGTGGTTGAAAATTATTTCGCTGCCAAATTCCTTTTATTTTTTTGGAATTATTCGGCGATGCCATCTTCATTACAAGCGCCGCACTGGTCGCCTTTAACCTGTGCAGGCTTTCAAGTCGGAATGATTCAAATTCCTTTCGGATTAAATTTATACGACAACGTTGGGCTTCGGTCTCATCAATCAGCCAATTAGTCAAAACCAATGAATTGACCGATTTGTGAGCGAAGTGAACTTGACTCATTAAAGGAGTCGTAAAAATTGAATGATCGATGACATACTACGCATAAATAAATATGCGCACTCGTACCTAGTGAAACACTGGAAATGAAAGCGAATGATCTATATTGTATAATGATTCAAATTGATTCGAAAATGCTATTTATTAATCTGTTCTGAAGAACCTGCCTCCTCCTCACTCTTTCTTGGAATCTAGGCTATAACTTTAATGAACGGCTTTCATAAAAGAGTGTAGGATATTTATTCGCTCACTTCATTTGAAATATACAAACTCGCATGGAACTTTGATGTAGGCACTAATAATTTTAATTTATAATTTGGGAAAGATTTATATCCTTAAGCGTTGTTTGGGTGTTGGAGTCGTGCCGACATCAAAAGTCGAGCGCCCGCTATTGGGCATGATTATTTCATTTATATTTCATTCGGCATTTGGCAAGAGCAATATAATGGGAGTTTAATTGTAACTGTTCAATTAATTATTTAAATCTTCAATTTAGAGGTAATCCGAATTCCATACGCTGGAGAATAACTAATGCCACATCAGTTAGATATAAAACTATATTGTCATAATGCTATAACATCCTTAAAGGTCTATACGCTCAAAATAGCAGAATCAATGTAATTATTTTTTGTAAAAAAAGTAGCAATTTCGATATATTAATGACAAATTCTAAACATCTTAAAATGGAGTTGTAATCTTGAAATGTAGTGTTCTCCTGTTACCTTACCTATTGGACCATCGTATTTAAAATATTCTTTACTTGCACAAGTAAAATAAGTTGATATAGTAGCATGTTGAGAAAAGTTTGCTTCATCTTTAATACGAATATTACTCAGAAAATAATACTCCATGTTGTTGTTTTTTATTCTCAAGCCAGTAATAAGAATAGTAAATTGAAATTTTGAATGCTGCAAATTTGAAATTTCCGAAGCTTGAAGAACCTTTCGATAGATGGCGCAGTTGTAGTGATCTGTTAAAATGGCGCCTGTGGACGCCTCGTGTTACAAACAACAAACTTTAATTAAATTCTTGGTTGCGAAGAAATAAACAACGGACATTCATAGAGGTTTGTGTGCTGCGTATGGAAATCGTGCAGTCGATATGAGCACGGCTGGTCGCTGGGCTCAGAGATAAAGCTTAAGCAAGAGCTAGTTCAGGCAATGTATGCCTCCTTTTGTTTCACGCCAGCGTAAAGCCATACAAGTTTCTGGAATTTTGTAGAAAAAGAGGAAAGGAAACCTTCATTTATTTTGGGACCAATTTTCATATCCGAGGGGGGGGGGGGGGGGAGATATGTGGGGCATTACTTTCTAAGCATTACTATATTGCTTTAGATTTTTTCAATTTTACAAATTATCTATATCTTTAACGTTTTACTTTTCTTTTTATTTTTTTTTTCTTAGGTAAGACCATTTTTATTTGACTGATGTTTCTATTAATCCTTGCCGAGGAACTTCGACGGTAGAGGTAAACGTGCAGCTTTTGTTTCATTCTATAGGTTTCTTTTATTTTTCCATCATATTGTTGACATTAAAGTTGAATTAAATTTGCCAACGGGAAGTAGATGTTTCTCTTCCCTGCTCTGTCAACTTCAAAAAAATTAATATGAAATAAAGGCGGAAGGAAAGAAAAAAGAAAACAAAGAAAATTTTATTAGAATCACTTTACCAAAAAAGATGGAGAGAGAAGTCTAGAAAAGGCAATTGCTTGAATTCTTGTTTAAGATTCATTGGGTCATTAATTTTTAATGTTCGTGGGTGTTGTTACGACCCACTCTGCTTTCTTTTTTCGTTTCTCTTAAGGCAAACGTTGAAATATGTACTCTTTATTATTTTAGTGTGAATATTATAAATTTGATTACTTGCGTTATGCTTTTTAGAACTGTTGAGAAAATAAGAATACGCAAACATGACGATGAATACAGAACAAGATAAAATTGCTAACGTTACGATGAGGTTAACGTTGCATTTTAGATTAAAATTTTATGGGGATGTGTAAATTGAAGAGCAGATATGAAAAGACTCGATGCATTTTAATGATCCATCACGAGTTGTTGGTCATTTAAATTATTAATTGTTTTGAGCTTATTTTGAATCGCGTAATAAATATACATTCCAGTTCGAAAGAAATAAATATATTTTTTTAAGATATTAAAATAAATTTGTAATAACTATATTTTAATATTTAAACCAATTGTAATGCATGTTTGATTAGGTTTTTATGGGCGCGTCGACAGCTAGGTCATTTTGTGCCCTTTCACATGATTAACATCTATATACAGTCCGAGAATTCAATGTGATTATTTTCTTTTACGCATTCCGAGAACAAACACAAACATCCATGCCCACGGTGGAATTCGAACCCATGGCCCGACGGATTCGAGAACTGGAAAGCCTATGCCCCAGCCCTCTCGACCACCAGGCCCAATTGTGATGTATTTGATTTAGTATTTAGTTCTCATTTGATTAAAATTCGTCTATTTTTTTAATCTGTGCTTAAGAACATTATCTATACAAGAAGCTGAGTAAAACAAAAACCTTCAAAAAATGTTGGTGTGAATAATATTGTTGCTTTTGTACGTAATGCGCATCCTTAACTTTTTATGAGAAATTAACAATTCCTAGTTATCATATTAGTTAGTGGATATTGATTAACAATTTTTTGGGTGGACATTGGACTAAATATTTAATAAAGTACCTATTTGCTGGACTATAAGTCGCACTTTTTTCTAAAATGTTAGCTCCCGAGGGTTCTGCGACTAATACAGTGAATGCGACTTATATATGAAAATTCCAACGTTTTTATATCGATACTTTTAAAAAGATTGGTTATTAGTCAAAACTTGGTGGAAGTGCACAATAGCATCCCTTAGCTTCCTTGGCTGATATCATTAAGATTGGTCGTGTTCATGTTCTGCATTTATTATGGTCTCAGCTCTAATTGATGAGAAAGTAATTTGTCTAACTCTTTGAACTTACGGATTTCACGCAAAAAAAGTGTCCAAACTACTGTGCTGACCCGTATTGCAACGGGATGGCCATTTTGAATCTCTACTAAGAAAACCCGAAATGTTGCAGTTATTAATCATGTTTATTTAGGAATTATGGAAATTAAAGGATTATTTCTGGCTAATAAATTGTAGAATGATCTAGAAGGTTTTTTATTTGTCGTGCCATGTAGTGCGACTTATATATTGTTTTTTCACGTGTTTCTTAAATATTCGCTAGTGCGACTTATATTTCGAAAAATACGGTACTCCTGTAATAACGTGCATCTCGAGTATTCGCTAAAATTTATGAGTGAAGAGCGAAGTGTTACAATTGAAAATAATTTTGCTTTTTGTAATTCAAAACGTGCAAGACATTTATTAAGAATGAAACATTACATTTTATGTGCACGAGAACGACTTCTTATTTCTTTTAAAGCAATACAAAAGTTGCATGTTGTTGAATGGCTTGTATAATTTGTATTTAACTCAACTCAATGAACGTATATCAGTTGGCTAGTGTAATTTTTTCATTCATGGATTGCTGCTGCTGCCATTTGTCTTCCGAGCCACTTATTTTCAAACGCTATCGTTTGCATTTATTTCCAGTCGAAATAACATTAATATTTTTCATTAGAAAAGAAAAGCAAGACACATTTCGCCTTTAAGAGCACCCCTTTATGTTTTTGGTTGGAATGTAATGCAAACCGTGAACACGTGCGGAAAAATAATCGTAGAAATGACGTTTTTTGTTTTCAGAGTGCTTTAATTTCTATTTTATCAATCTCACTAACAAACTTGATACCTGCTCTATAAAATACTAAATATTGATTTAATCGTTCAAATTTATTTTGTCGCCTTTAAAATAGTCCCCTTTTGATGCAATACACTGATGCCAACGAATAATCTAGTCTTCGAAACACTTCTTATAGGCACTTTCTAGTATCTTCTTCCATGAAGTCGTAATTTGAGTTTGGGGAACAAGAATAAATCACAAGGGGCCATATCTGGCAAATACGGTACTTGGTCGATGACATTCATTGAGGTTTTGACCAAAAATTCTCGTACAAAAGTCGATGCGTGGCTGGCAGATTATCGTGGTGCAAAATCCAAGAACGGTTCTTCCACAAACCTGGTCTTATCCAATGCTTCAGGACAAGAAATTGCGTTGGCCAACACAAAATTTGAGTTACACTCTTCGTTCGATATTTTTTAATCCATAATCGCAGAGGTAGACTAAAAAGCCAACACCTGTAAGAAATTGGATAACAGATCGCGCCAAAACTCTACGTGACAATTATGCTCTGTCCAACGAAAGTTCTGAATGGGCGTGTCCAATTAAACTTCAGCAAAAAATTATTTTCATACCTTTTACGCGTGTTTGTCAAAAGGAAAAATTCCCGGTATTTATTTGACTGAATATATTTATCCCCGACAAAGTTGATTTAATTTATAACCATGAATGTACATTTCAGCAGCTAGGCTGCTTTCATCAGCATGTAAACGGATGATATTTTTAAATGTGGGTGAACAATAGAAAAACGGTAATTAATCATAGTTGAAGTGAACAAAAGTAAAAATTGACACGTCTTATAAAGTTAAAAAATAAATCAAATAAACTATTTGATACATTTTAAATCAGTGTTCAAGAGTGTGCTAGCTGGTTTTTTAGATATTTCAAGGGATTCCAGAAATTTTAGCAATTTGCGGTTATTACAATGGTGTAGCACTTTAAATTTGTTATTGGATGTCTTATGATTTTTGCTCAGATGTAATGGGCAAAGTTGGATTTTTCCCGAGCAAAAATCATAAGACCTCCAAAATTCCGCAACCTGGTTTCTTAAGTCAATTTTCACCATTTTGACTGCTTAGCAGTCTTTAGGACACTAGTGTCCGCGATAGCCCAGCTGGTAGAGGCAACAAGCTCGAGACTCGTAATAATCCCTGATTCGAATCCAGGTCGCAGAATTTTTCTTTTCCTTTTACATCTATATTTATTCAAATCATTATGTAAAATATGAATTACTCGTTTTCATGAAAGATGCTCACGGCACTTTTATTCGGCGATCTGCCAAAACCATGTCATTGAATTTATCCACGACTTCTGGCGTAGTAGCCATTTTTAGATGTGGTTCATTACTGGTTGTACGTGCGTCCACTCTTGAACTCCGGAGCCCAAAATCTCACAATGGAAAATGAGTGATTTCAGATGAATCCCCAAGAACAGCATCCATCCTGGATTTGATTTCCTTTGCAGTTTTTTCCTCACAATGAAAAATAATTGATTACTGCTCGGATTTAGTTTTTATCCATAATTGTTATTAATTTGACATTTCCAGTCGATTCATATGAAAATGTTGCCATAACAACGATATAACCAAAGAACTGGCATGTAGCGGCGATACCAGAAACTTTACAATCCACTTTTTGTAACTTTTGAGCGTTTACTTATTATCATTGTTTGTATATTTCACAATCCGGTTTCCATGCCCATCATTTGTAATCATCGGGTTGAGGTGTGGAGCAAATATTTACAGCGAGAGTGACGATGGAAACGGGCACTTGCCTCTTCCTACGAAATGGGATCATCGCCAGAAAGAAAGCGAGCCAACAGAGGACATACCGGAAGAAGAAGAAGTGGCTTTCGGAATCAACTCCGGAAAATTTTTGAGTGTACGAAACGAAAAAGTGGTGTCAGCTGATGGCTCGCCCGTGATTCCACTGAAGCACCCTCTAGAAGACTTCATTAAAAAGAATTTTCGTCATTCAACGTCGCATAAAGTGGTAGAGCCTTGATTGCTCGCCTTGATTGTCTTTAATAACTGTGCCTCATTTCGCTGATGTTACACAATATCTTTCGATACGCGCATCCGTTAATTAAAACCCCCGTTTTCATGTTGCGGACGGACTAAGCAGTACTTTCGAATAACTCAAGAATGGTCGATGAGGGTTTTTTCCGTTTTTTTTTTTTTCGTTGTTGCGACCTGTCGACACTTTTTGCAATCCGATAGCTAAGACCGCCGCTCAACAAGTTTCCGTGACTTTTATTACCTCCGGCTGTGTTTCATTTATTCACCCAGTATATATTCTAAGCGCATATGTGATAAGTAAGCTGAACGTGCTTTAGATACACAGGCATAATAAAGATAATTATGAAATCAATATGCTTGTCGATTTGAATTTACTTAATCATAAAGAAGGCGATGTAGTAAATACGAAGCACTCTCCTAAGATACGTAAGTCTAGACATAAGCGTAGAATATTCATTTCCCTCAAAAAATATTGTGACATCTTGGCGCCCCAAAGATATCAATATTATGTGCTCCCCTGAAATCAAAATTTGTCTATGCCATTGATATGTACTATGACTTAAGATTATCGTCTTTTCATTACCATTTTTGTTTTTTAAATCATTTTTAATAACTAATAAAATACATGGATTGGATAAAAAAAATTATAGCAATTATGCTGAAAAGGCTTTATTATTGGAGAAAATATCACTTACATTTCTTCAAGGTAATCATCCCCCATGTTGCCACCTTCTGCCTCACTTGTGGAAAGCCTATGACAGACCTGTGGCATGGATAATGGCGGTATCTGTGATGTAATGTTTCCCTCTAAGTGGCTCTTTCATTTTGGCGAAAAGATCGTAATCGTACGGACTGTTATCAGGTGAGTATGGCGGATATTCCAGTATTTCCCATCGCCAGCAGAATGACTCCTCGCATTGTCATGAAGGATGATAAGTGCCGTTTCCAGATGTGCCGTCGCTTTTTCCTTAAAGCTGGACCACGTTGGTATTGACAGTAGTAGGCAGCATCTAGCGTCTGCCTTGATAGGATGTCATTACTGTACTTTACTTTTTTTTTTCTTTAATTGATTGATTGATTGTATCCAATACGTCTATCCAGGGCCTGAATGGCCAGAGGCCGACAAGTTGGGTCCCTGGATGGACCTGGATTAACGACTGCTGTAAGATGGTCGCAGCAGCCGGGGGGGGGGGGAAGATCGTTTCTCACTGATCCAGTGACTAGCCGTGCCTGATGTTGCTTAACTTCCCTGAAGTAGTGTGTTCAGTGGAAGCCCACCAGGTAATCTCCGGTACTTTAAGGCTCCTCAGTATTTGACTGGATTTCGTACAACCGTTATCAGTGTTCACTGTAAAGCTGTCTGACAGTTTGTTCTCAGTTCCATAAAGCCCAAGGTCATGTAACTGTATATTTATGAAAGCTCCGCCTGAAAACGCGAAAGTTAATTTCTCTGCATAGCAAGTAGGCTAGAAGAAGCCTTGCATTTTCGCTTGGTTAAAAACACTGCGTCCATTCATTAAAGTGGAATTTCTTAATAATAGAAATTATAAGATGTTTCTCAAATATTATAGTAGATGAATAAACAATTTATTACTTATTAAAATGTTAATTTTAGTTAATAATACCCCTGAATAAACCTATCAAATAGCGGCCAGGGAATTTTTGATGGATTTGCAGCCGGGAAGCTGTAGAATGGTCTGACAATACGTATATAATTATATAAAAGACAAATTTTATCATTCCAAATTTTTTCATTCGTTTATAAGTATAGTATGAACGTGTATGTATAGAACAAAATAAAAACGTTCTACATTTCGTAATAATGTCCACCGCCCCTCTCAATCTCCGTGTTACTGCAGCAAATATACATCTGATGATGATGGTGACTCCTTCAAGAATTTCTTTGAAGCTATTTTCGCATATCATTGAACATTTCTTCTTCTGCGATTCCTAAGCAATTCTTCTGTGTACTCAGGAGTGCTTATCTTGTATCAGGTGGGACACTTTTTAAATTCAAATTAATTTATTTTTAAATTGTAAAAATCCAAGAGGGCGTTATAGTTATTTAGTAGTCTTTCATGCTCAAACGATGATAATGTTATATTTTTATTACCCGGCCTTTACTTTAAAAAATTATACTGTATGCATGGAAGGGCATAGATAACATTATGGTCAGCCAAGAACCAACCCCTCCTCCTTTCCTAAGCCTGAGGCTTTTCATTGATATTTTTACAAGATTGCAATTTATTTTTCGATTTTAATAGAAGCCTAAATTTCGATTGTCTAGGTTGTTGTAATTATAAAAGCAGCTCTGGTGGAGAGCAGATATCCTGCCTTTTGCCTTCCTACCGGTTTATAGCCTTTCTGTGGAACGGCAAAAGGAAAGCACTCGAAAAATGTTACGGCGTTGACTGTTTAAATTTCAATGGACGAATACCGACAAATCTCCCTCTGGAGATCCCATAAGATAACCCCCCGTCGTATTTTCAACGCTGGTTGTTGGCGCCGTAAAAGTTCCTCGAGTATTATTGGTCAAAAAGGGATTGCTGAGCGCCTTCGAGTTCACAATTCAATAGGAAGGGAAAAGTTTTGTTAAAAGCACTGGAAGAGAGCGGCAGCAAAAGGAGTTTATCTTAAGCAGCGGCGAATGGCAACAGATAAAGATTCCCTCTCGATGTCCAAGTCGTAGACAACGGGGGCTTCGGCTGGAAATCGCCAGGATTAGTCACGTAAACATGACCGTAAATAAAGAGGCGCGAAGCACCTGCGCCTCACTCTCTCTCCCACCGCCCGCCTTGTTTATCCTCTTGCGCCCAGCACGTGGTGCGAACGAGGCTCTTAACGCTCGTCAGGTGAGGCCGGTGCGGCATCGTTTAACGCTCTCGACGGATCGCTGGCCGCTGTAAAAACGGTGATCTTCCTCCGAAAAAAAGAAGAAAAAAAAAAGAGCATTCGGGAAGCGAGCGAGGGAGGATGGCCGTTTTATTTTACCGCCGATACTCGGCTGCTTCCTTTTTTCTCCTTCTTCCCCTTCCACCACCTTTTTCCTTTCTTTTCTTTTTAACTTGGCTCTGCAACGAAATAAAAAAAAAAGTTAAAAAACAAACGGCGACAACAGACGGAGAAGGCTAAACGAGCTCAATGGACGCTATTTTGAAGAAGAAATACAGGTTCATCGTTTGCATGCTCTCCTTCATGGAGTGGGTATTTTTGGCGGGAGATAGTTCATCTTTCACTCTGGGGATCTTTGAAACAAGTGGGGAACATAAGTAGGGGCCCGTGATGAAGGGATTACGCCGCGAAGTTGTCAGCAGGGGGTTGTGGTTGGGTGGGGAGTTTTTTCTGGCGGGAAAGTGAGTAGCAGCCCGAAGCAAAGAGCCTTCTTGGGAATCGGCTAGTTTTGGCGGCGAGGGCTTTAATATGAATCTCAACTACTGTTCGCACCTTCCTCCCCTATTCCCTTCCCCACTATCCTTCTATTTTGATGACGAAGTGCGTGTGTGGGTGGAGTCCCGTTAATGCTCGCGTGATGTACGTCCACGCCTCTCGAGCGTGGAAAAAGAAAAGTTCTTTCTGGTTTATTTCTCAACTTCCTACAAGATACGATTGTTTCTGTGAAATCCAGACTGCGATTTTTGGAGTCCCCCCCCCCCCTTTCTCCCTGATGTTCATGACGCCCATCTTTAAATATAAGCCACGGGGAAGATTTCGTGCAACGTCGCTCTCACCACACATTTTTCTTTCCTCTCTCACCCCTCCTTTCTTGTAGCAAATCGTCAGAATGAAATTCACATTTTGGCAAATCATTAAGTCAAAGTTTTGAATAATAAAAAAAGTTATTCGTTCATCTTTTGAATTTCTATTTATTTATTTATTTATTTATTTATTTATTATCGGAAGTTGTCGATGCTAACTACGTTCTTTTCTTGTTTCCTAACAATGTTTACAGGCGAAGAACTTTTCGCGATGCCGAGAGGCAGGAGAAACTCGCCAGTAAACAAATTCCATTCCTTAACTTCACTTTTCCCTCTTTGTAAATAGGTTTCAGACGGAATTCTTAGAGGAAGTTTTCTTTCCTTTTACCAGCAATGATTTTCACCGCAAAGATGTGATTTTGAGGAATGCACCTCGTGCGAACGAAGTGCCCGAATGCCGTTCCTTCTTCCTCCCTCCCCCTCCTCTCCATCCATCCGTCCTCTTTTCTGCCTTTGCCATTAAGAAGAAGATGGAATCTGCCGTGAATCCAATCGAAAGATGTTGCAAATAAACGACTCAACTAGAATTGTATTAAAGTGGAAATGTTCATTCCTGTTCTGGTAACTCATTCTCTGCTCCATCTGCTTTCCCGCTACCCTCTGTTACAAGTAGAAATACTTTCCAGTCGAAATGATATTTTTTTAATAATCTCAACTATTCATTTTTATATAAAAATGTTTAAGAGAATTTCCTTATGTATGCTGGAAAAAAATTGAAAATCAGAATGTTAACTGTTTTCTTGAGATTAAGCTTTTATTTTTTTTGGGGGGGGCAAGATTTCAAGAGCCAATATTAGGAGCTTGTGGAGAAATTTTAAATAACTTGAGTTTAAATAAAATGCACTCTTTCAAGGATCAAACCCCTCCCTTATTGTGCTGCTGTGCACTCTATCTAGTAGGGTAATACTTGCCACACATCTCAGAAATCTCATTTCAGTCGACTGTACCCGCAATTGCACTCTTTCGGTCATTATCCGAGATTCGTGACCATATTTTTTCAGATGGGAGGGGAACAAAAAATTGTGCTTTAGGTAAGATAACGGTAGCTATGGATAATACAGTATAATACCACTTAATACGAACACACTTAATACGAAATTATTTCGTGCCCCAATCTTCTCAGTGTATTTTTATATATAAAATCATCCTATTAATACGATATGTTTATATATAAATTTCGAATAATAAGATATAATTTTTTTAAAAATATTGAGAAAAATACAACTTAATTTCTTAATTCAAGGAAATATTTCTTAAAATATTAAATCAATCAATGTTAAACTTTGTGGTGTTTGTGCTGAAAGAGTTAAGAACTACAAGCATCGGGTGGATGACTCCTCATGACGGGTGACTAGTACATGTGAGGAATTGCATTGATCATGGGCAAACGGCTGGTTGTCATGGGTCCCTTTTCCTCAAGACTTTTGCCTATAAAATGATGCCATTTGGTGCCAAAATGATGTTCCAGATGAGATATTTCATAGCTATTTTATGAGATATAGTCAATAAATAATGAGGCAGAGGATATCGCACCAAAACTATTGTATGATGATATCATGGAGACAGTCCTGAAATGTAGTTGTTGCAGCGACGAAAATGATTCACACGCATTTCTCTTGCTAGATGGTGTTAGGTGTCTGGCAAGGAATGACCAAATTGGGCATTTGTTTTCATTTATTTGAATTTTTGATGCATTGAGGAGCAAGTCATTTGGATCATTTCCCATAAGTTTATCTTATTCCATGTCCCACTCTTCATAACATTTTTTTCCCCCACACTTTCAATTAACTCACCAACAAGTTTATCTGTATATCTATATGCCCTGTCTGTATGGTGCAAATCTTGCAATCAATTTTATACCAACTTCCCAACAAATTAGCAAGCTGAAACTTTGTACACAAACTCAATTGCCAATGCATGTTCACAGAAAAATTTTTCAAATGATTCGTGTTTTAATGGTACTAATTCATTAGTACGAATTGCCTAACTGCCACAACAAACAATTTGTTTTGATGAGGGATGAATAAATACACGGCCTTCTAGAAACTATCAGGCATGAACATGGAAAAGATAAAACATTGTTACGTTATATGCTGGTGGTGCTATTACAGAAGTTCAACGTCACAATCTTAGTGCTTCAACATGTTCAGGCCTAGTAGTTTCTAGAAGGCCGTGGTAAATACGCCTGTTATTATTGCACATTTATGCATTGTTGCCACTGGTTGAAGCATATGCACAATATGATCGTGTCCACAGCCAACCAAAAAGACAGGCCACGGGACTGAAAATTACCTGACCATTATAGTCTGAGCAACAATTTTTTTTGAAAGTTTTACTCCAAAAGATATAAAACATATTGAAAGTGCAGTTTGAAAAAATCCTTTTTCTCCTAAAATATTATCTATAATACAAATATAAACATCCATCCATTCCTTCATGGATTGAAGGACTATCAAGATTACAGAAGGTTGATTATGATCAATGGTAACGATTTATTGTGTGAATGCTGTGGGTCACATGCATGTGCACGTGACAGAAAGCACATGAAATGATGCTATTACATCCGCATTGTTGTGTTTCATTAGAAAGCAGTAAATGTCATGAAAATTGAACCTTACTGGGAAGAGTACATTACTGCCCTTTCCAATGCTATTATAATTGCAGCTATTCTGCTATAATTAGTGCATGTAAAACATGAAATTTCTTTGTTTCAAAGAAAGGCATATCAGCAGTACTGAATGGAAAAGGAAAATGCCAGGAAAGGTTAATTCCAACTGGGCAGAAACAGCAAGATCCTCAAATTCCCACAATCTTAACACCACGGGTAATTCAAAAGGTCAAGCAGTTCATTGAGAAAATCTAGCAACCCGAAGGCCCACTTCAGACGCTCCGGTTTTTGCCGTTCGCCGTATCCGGCACGGCGCCGTGTATGCAAGTGAAGACACACCGTGTAAACAAGTTATTGGCACGGTTTTAAGCAGTGTTGTTCCCTACATCCTGCCAATTTCATTCTTGCTGCTATTCAAAATCAAGAGAAGCTTCTGTGCCATAGTATTTGTATCTAAAAAAGAAGCATTCTCGAGTGAAGAACGAGATGGGTTCATTATTAGTAATTCAATGACTTCCATAGCGCAAAACTTGATATTGATAACAAGATATAAATTAAGATTACATTCAATGATAAACGTTCATTAGTTAATACAATTCTAATGTCTTTACCGCTAGTCTAGTCGTTCTTAACTCTGGTCGGTTGCTGTCTGTTGCTTGTCTCTTGCTGCTTGGCATCCGTTCTTTCTCTACGTTTCCACAAACAAGGGCACCTGGGTAACCTGTAATTTCCCTTTTTCCAACCTGCCTATTGCCTACGCCTTTTTTTTTAGGTTACTCACCTTTTAGTGACACCCAGCAGAAGTAAAAGCCGCAGCCGTATGAACGGCGGAAGCCGTCAAGTTTGAACGTGCTCGTTTATCTCATGTACTTTTAATGCCGTGAACGGCAAAAAAACGCGTATTTAAAATCGTCAGCGGCGTTTTCGTAGCGTCTGAAGTCTCCCATAGGCACCTGTGGTTATTTCTAAGCACGGCGCCGTGCCGGACACGGCGAACGGCAAAAAATCGGAGCGTCTGAAACGAGCCTAAGAGGGATCACAAGCAATATGGGAAGTTCACAGGCTATAATAAACAAAGATTCACAAATGGAAAAGCGTCACAAGAATTGCGCTCATAAGCTGCTGCCACGACATGTTGTAGAAAGGAAGAGGAACAGTCGAGGCAGAATGATGGAAGTACATGATCACTTTGGATGAAGCCTCAATGATTGCAAGAAACCCCACGCGATTTTATACTGTCCACGTGGAGAGAAGTCCTATCAAAAGTGGTAAAAGGAATATAAGGAAAGTTTTTCAAAAGGGTTTATGGTAATTGCGGGATACTTGTACAACGGCAAGCTCACAATCAGAAAAGTGGACAGGAAGACTAAGGTTAACTCCTCTTACTATCAGCAGCATGTTCTCTGTTCAATTTTCCACAAGGAAATCCCTGCATTGTATGGAGAGGATAAATGCAAAGTTTGGCTGCATCAAGACAAAGCCTCCAGCCATATTCATTCAATTTATGTTGGATTTGGAAGATGAAATTGGAATTCTCGTTATACTCTTTCATAATATCCCTGTCAAGTCATCAGATACATCCCCGGTGGATTTCTGTGGATTTGGATTATTGAAACAAGCCCTTGCTCGATGCTGTCCAACAACCTTTGAGGGTTTCTGGAAATACTGCAAACATCAGCCTCACCGTTCTGCAGACATCTTTTCTACAGTGGAAGATACCGTGCAGGGCAATAGTCCACAACCAGGGTCACCAAATAAAACAGTCGTTGGTGGAGAAAGGATTTTCTTTGTAAACTTTCTCCTCCAAATCGTTACCATAGATCACAATCAATCTCCTGTAATCCAGCTCTCTCAACCATTAGGCCAACATGTTAGTAGAGAAAGTTAATTAAGATATATAGTGATGTTTTCAATTATGCAAATCAAAATCCGGTAACAAAGACACATTGAGTTTTGCCCTCGAGAACATGGACAGAGGCGAATAGCAATACCATTGCGCAAATACCATTTTTTTCTGAAAATATATGTTTCTTCAGAACCACTTTCTTGATTCTACAGGTATATAAATCATCAGGCCACCAAATATATTAATAGTAGGAATTTCGTCTGATTAAATTAATATAATTGCACAAACATTGTGTAGTGTTGAGCTAAATCCATCATTAGTATGTTACGTTGCCATTCCGTTTGTTTGGATTTTTTTCTCCGGCCATAAAATGCAAAAGAATGAAGAAGCCAGCTTTGAATTGTTACTTCTAAAAATTTTCTTGAGGATGCTTTTATGCCAGTATTCATACAGTCTATCAAGAGGTGTCTGCACTTAAATTGCATGAGTAAGCTGAAGGGAATAAGTCAATGATCACTACATGGAACGCTGACTGTTGATTACAGTGTTACAAAACACATAGCCAATGGACATTGGAAAAATAGCAGCTCATCTTGTGGAGTTCAGAATCACGCTACATGTTATGCGTGTCTGTGGACATAGCGAAAGCTAGGTGAGTGTTAATTACAGGAGTGTATTTAAGGCCTCAACTGTAAAACATGGCAGAGAAGGAATTCTCATGTGGGCCTGTTTTTCCTTGTTAGGTCTTGGTATGCTGGCTTTTGTGCCTGGAACCCTGACGGCTGTGAAGCAGCATTGAACAATTCCATGCTATCCACCCTGTGGCAATAATTTGTAACTGTCTCTTTTCATTATCACCATGGCAATGTGCTCATTCATAACTTCGTGTTTTGAGAAGATGAGAGTGAATGCACTCAACTGCTCGCCCAAAGGCCTGATCTTAACCCCTTGTGCTCTGATTTGACCTTGAGTTCGCAGGGTCAGAAGTTTCTATTTAAATGGAGGAAAAATTTTTCGATAGACAGTGCAATAAACAACATGAAAAAAAAACACTATTTATTAAGATATTTGTATGAAATATTAATTATACATTATAGTTTACATTTTTAGTAGTCAGAATAAGTATGATAAATTTTAAAGCATTTAGTTACATGTAAAGCCACCTCACATTTCTCACATTGCCATGTAGTTTCACTACGTTTTCCTCTTTTTGTGCAAACTTTGCTTAACCTTGTAGGATTTTTTTTCTTTCTTGTTTCAGGAATATTTATTACTTTCGCATAAATATCTTTCAATCTCAGACGAAGACACTTGCTTCCGACTGCACATGGCGAAGTTCGAAACGAGAATGACAAGCATTAAATTTTTTTTCGATTTTTGTGCTACCTATTGAAGATTTTTAAAAACTATAAAGTGTATATGAAAGAGAAAGAGATACAGAATGGTAAACAATCGCCATCTCTTGTTAAAATAAAAAAAGAAAACTGCAATGGAAACTGAAACTTCAGAATGAGTCAGACTCGTGGTCTACCGATAAGGCACTTGAAGCAGAAAACGAGTCAGACTCGTGGTTAGTAACCAAGGGGTTAACCCAAATGAATGAATTAGAGGATTGGTTGCAAACCATCCAAAAACCACCAAAGAGTTTTTGCCACATTGCAGGTGGAATGGGACAAAATATCTGAAGACTTATACCGAAACTTAGTGAAAAGTCTTCCATGAAGGATAGATATTCTGATAGCAGTGAATGGCAGACCAACATCATACAGATACCATACCAGCTCCAGCTAAGCACATTCCTATGAGTACTGATCATTAATGAGAATATAGTGCAAAGGTTGAAGTTCTTAACACAGGACAGGGGGAGATACAGGGGAGATACTGGCTCTTAACACTGTTTTCCAAAACATATTAACATCATAACAACTAACACTAGATGTTTTCATTATTTTGTCTAACCTGTTATGTTTTCAATAGATGATTGGTTTTTTTTTATCTTTATTTTTAAATAATCTGTTGTGCAATCTTTTCTACTTTGTTCATTTAAATTTGAAATATTTACAAAATTTGAATATTTGATTTGCTGTACTCTTTTGTAGATTGTTGTGCAGTCATTTGTAACTGTCCTCGTAATCAGTTTGCTTGTGCACCAACACCGCGAGGTGAATGCACATGCATTCCAGAAAACTGGCACTGTGACGGTGACAATGACTGTGGGGACCAGAGTGATGAACAAGGGTGCAGTAAGTAAATTCCTAACCAAAGTTATTTTATTTCTGATTTATTGAACATATACTCTGCTGCATTGCAAGCTTTTCTTCATCTTAAATAGTCTGCACTGAGTGGCCAATTTATTAGGTACACCATTTCTCAAGAAAGTTTATAAGTCTGATGATGAGAAGTTTGATTGTTGCCTTTAACTATGTAATCAGATGTTCTGACTACTTTTCCATGAGCAGCAGGTAAAAGATGGACCAATGTAAGGATTTGAGCAACCTCGAAAGAAGTATGATATTAGTGCAAGGTGCACAGGATTCAGCATCTCCGAACCGTCAGCCTTTTTGGGTTTTTTCCGTGAACATTGGTTGATAAAAGGTATCAAGAATGGCAGGAAACCAAACATTTAACCAGAAGATGTTTGGCAAGAATAGGGGTGTTCAGAGCTGATAGATGCTACAAGTACTACTTCTTTCAATAAAAATGATTCTCTTCCATTAGGCCTATAAATACCGCCAACAGGAAGAACATTGCATGGTCTGACAAATCTTAATTCCTATTGAAACACATGGATGGCAAAGTCCTAGAATGACATCAACAGCATGAACTGATGGGCCCCTCAAATGCAGGATTGATCATGGTGTGGGTAATGCCTTGCTGGTAAACCTTAGGTCCACTGATCCTCATAGAATAAACATTCTATCAGAGTATCTGAACTAAGTTGGCATTCAAGCTCACAGTCTTCCCTTCCATGGAATAATGCTCTATGCAATAAGGCTTAGTGTACAATAGTTCAATGAGCATGACAATCTGTTTGGCCTTCTTCATGTCAACCACAATAACCAGATCTGAATCCAATCAAGCATCTGTTGGAGGAGTTCAACAAGACTAACTGCACTCGAAATCACCAACCCTATAATTCCGTGTGATGCCATCATCAGGGAATGGCATAAAATACATAAAGACCATTTTTCTGAAACTTGCCTCATCAAATTCAAGCAGCATTAGTGGCTGGAGGGGACCTAACATGATATCAGACAATGTGACTAATAAATTTGCTACTCAGTGTATTCCAATATGCATAATGAAGAAACCATGAAAATTGATCTTGCAATGTGTCAAATCTGTCGTTGAAAAGAAAATGGAACTATAATAGCAGTACCTTAAGATAATAACCCTTTTCTATGTCTTGACTACAATCGTCATAAAAAATAACTGATAATGATGAAGATAATCGAAATAGATCACCGTTTTTCTCTGTCACTTGTTCCTATTATAGTAAAATCCCATTACAACGTAACGTACATTTTAAAATAACATACAAATTTAAAATCCCCGGCCGAAATCTAGGTGTTTTAATGCTAAAAAGTTTCAGTTTAACGTACCTCACATTAACATACATTTCAGATTAATGAACTAATTTAACATTCCCTTGGTTAAATTATCCCTTCGTTATAACGTACATTGTTCGAATATCTTCCTTTGATAGGTCAATACCTTAAACAGCCCATGTGAAAGTGGCAAATGGCAATGCATCAACTGCTTGCTATCGGAAAATCCTGCAAACCCCATTGTTTCAAAGGCATTGTTTCTTTACCCTATGTGTACAAGAACAACTCCAAGGCATGGATGACCAGATAATGACTGTATGACATGTATGACTCCAACTGTAATACTATATTCTTATGTTTTTCTGTGCATATACTGTACAATACACATATATTCATCGTTCACAGGCCATGCGGTCGCCTCCCCAGTTTCAGAATAACGTACACCTCGGATTAACGTACAAAATTCCAGTTCCCTTGGAGTATGTTGTAATGGGATTTTACTGTATAGATCCATTTTCAATATAAATTGATAATGAAGTTTAATGAGGCCTTACAAAACATTATGGCAGAAGTCATCTTTCCAACTGGCTTCACCATTTATTCCCGGCTTCTTCAGGGGAAAGGAAAAGAAGACTTTTACTGTATCTAATCAAAGTGCCTCCAAATGGATGATCCTGGAGTGGCGCCATCTCAGCTCCTAACATCTAAAAAAAGTTCACTCTGCCACGAAGGCAGAGTTTCTTTTTCGACGAAGAAGGACCTATACTCATCGACTGGCTAGAACAGGGTGAAACAGTTAACGCTAAACGGCACTGCAACACGTTGTTGAAGCTGAAACAGGCCATCAAAAACAAGCACAGAGGGAAGCTCTTAAAAGGGATAGTGCTGCTCTAGGACAATGCTAAGCCATGTGTGGCTAAGAAGACCTTCCACCTGCTGGAAACATTTCGATGGGAAGTCCTCAAACCTCCTCCGTACAGCCCTGACATCTCCCCATGTGACTCCCATATCTTCAGCCCCTTAAAAAATTGCTGAAAGGTTCACCTGTGACAAGGAAGTGCAGAATACTGTGGAAAAATGGACCTGTATGCAACCCAGGAGTTTATACACTGACACCACCCATTCACTTCCTACTTACTGGGATCAGTGCATCAATATTAATGGCAATTATGTTTTGGCATTGTGTTAACATTAACTGTACGTCAAATATTCTGTACTTAAAATATTTGTTAGATATAACAGTAGTCTCCTTTTCATTTGGGCACACCTTATATTTTTGTGGACCGAAAGGACAGCACAATTTAAATTTACTTCTTTACATAGACAAAAAGGAACCTTTATGGTTTGTGATTAGATAACATGATGATGTAAAGTATAACATGAACTATGGCTGAACAAACAGGGGCTTTTTGTTGACAGGATTTTGATTCATCTAAGACTTGACAGAAAAAAGAACTATGTTGGAAAATAATGTAAAAATGTATACATTTCAGATAAAAATACACTTCAATAAAATTTAATGCAGTAGATGTATTAAAATATTAAATTTTGAGAACTTTACATCCTTCACATTTATCCCCCTCATAAAGGCATGGAAATTTTTTTCCCAAATGCCTTTCTAAGTAGCTTAATCCAGCCTATTTCCTGTAAGGAAAACAATTAAGTGTATAGCCACCCCTTCATCCCTGCAAGAGAAAATCTTGGATGCATTCCTTTTAAAACCTAATCACCTTTACACAAGTTAATATTTATGTAATATTGACATTCCTGTTAATCTTTTTATAAGAGATTTAAAGAGCATTTTGTTTCCACAGAACTACCAACTTGTTCTGCAACTCAGTTTGGTTGTGCTAATGGTCAGTGCCTGGAATTATCATGGAGATGTGATGGTGACAATGACTGTGGAGATGAATCGGATGAATTAGACTGCGGTAATTTCTCGTTTCCCATGATGTTTTTTTAATTGTGTAGATTTGCTCCTTTTTATATAAAATGCTCATTCATAATTGTTTTATTTAAATTTTTAAAATATTTTAGAAGCTAAAAACTGTACAGCCAATGAATTTAAATGTCGTAATGGAAATTGTATTCGTAAGCAATGGCAGTGTGATGGAGACGATGACTGCAAAGACAACAGTGATGAAGATTGTGGTATGCATTTAAAATATTTTCTTTTTAAATACTTAATGTTTCTTGCTATATTTCTAATTTAAGTTAATTATTTTCACTTTCATTAGCATGGAGGACATGCAGCTCAACGGAATTTCGTTGTAAAGATGGGACATGCATTCCATTGTCTTGGCAGTGTGATCAGGATGCAGACTGCTCAGATGGAATGGATGAAGAGGACTGTGGTCAGTTACTATAAATTCTTAGAATATAAGATTGCATGAAACAGTAGTGTACAGGGTGTTTATGATTTTAAACTGACAAATTTATAGCCATCTGTAGTGCTGTCTACCAAGTGGAATGGCACCAATTTGATAGGGAGACTAATCAAAACATGGAATGAAGAATTCTGTGAAAAATTTCTGTAGCAAATGTTTCTAATAGGGGGAATATGGCATTGTGCAATATTAAAAAGGGGTTACAAATGACAGACAAATAAAACCAAAGACAAAATTGATTGGAAAAATACTGATTGATTCACTGCAATCAATCATCCCTCCCCTTGCAAGGACCGGTGAAGGTGAACCAACTTCACAAGTAACATGCATTGAGGTAAGGAAAGATGCATGGCAAGCAGAGCTCATCATCGGAATGTCTTTCTGAACTGTGCCCTTGCCTTTAGCCTGAATCAGTGGCACTGTTAGAGCCTACCTATGCTACCACTGCACATTTCTCTCTATTGTTGACATTTGCGACTATAGAATTTTTTTGCAGAATCCTTTGTCTGATTTCTTGATTAGTCAGTCCCCTTACCAAACTTTGTGCCATTCCTTTTGGTAGATTGCATTACAGATAGCTCCAAATTGGACAACTTTTGTAACAAATGCCCTGTACCTTATTTTAAAATTTGCTGCTTTTAAGTTCAATTAATTTTAGCCATTGTTCATTCTGTAGCCTTTATTTAGTTTCTCTTAATTATTAATATAGCCTTTGAAGATATGAGATGTCAAAATAATGAGTTTCGGTGTGATTATCCACGTTGCATTGCATCTAATTTACGTTGTAATGGTGAAAATGATTGTGGTGATTGGTCAGATGAAGAGGGTTGTGGTAAGAATAGTATTAGTTTTAATTGCTGGTAAATACAATATCTGCAGTTGAAGTTTCTAAGTAAACTTTTTTTTTTACTGTCTAACAATTTGCATATATTAAATTCTTATGCAGAAGAGAGACCACAGTGTAGACACGGAGAATTTCGTTGTGATAGCGGCATGTGTGTTAACAGTGCATGGAAATGTGATGGGGATTATGACTGTGAAGATTTTTCTGATGAAAAAAATTGTGGTGAGGATTATTTATTTATTTTTTGTCATATTCCTTTTATGTCTGTTACCTAATCAAGTGCATAAATTATATTGTTTCTTATAGCTGTACCACAATGTACTTCCAATCAGTTTCAATGCAAATCAGGTCGTTGTATTCAAAGTTCATGGCAGTGCGATGGAGATGATGATTGCTCTGATAACAGTGATGAAGAGGATTGTGGTAATATAATGTTGAATTAATAAAATTACTTTCAGAATTATAAGAATAATGTTTATTTTATTTATTTGTTTATTTATTTATTTATTTATTTATTTTACTTTTTTATCCTAGAGATAAGGTTATCATGCCAACCGGGACAGTTTCAATGTGAAGACGGAACATGTATTGGTCAGAAACACGTCTGTAATGGAAAAATTGACTGTCCTGATCAGTCAGATGAAATTCCTAAAAACCGATGTCGTATGTAAAATTAGCAAGTACTTCATTTTCTTAATATATTTAATATTATTGTGTACAGATATTTAAAATTCGTACACATTTTTTTCATATTGTAAAAATTTAATTGTCCATTGTTTTGTTGAAGATTTCAGTGTCTCATGTGAAAATAATAAAGGGTATTGTGATCACTTATGTATTAAAGCGAAAGAAGGTGATCGATGCAGTTGTAGACCTGGCTATCAATTATTAGAGGATGGAAAAACCTGCAAAGGTTAATTTGTTTTACTTAAGTTTTCAGTTTATTTATTTAAGTTAAACCTTAAGACGTTTTATTATTACATGTCCGATGAAACTAAACAATAAAAAATTCAGTAAATTAACAATAAATTGGAAAAATGTTTTAAATAAATATCAGAAAAGAAGAGACCATAAGTTTAGTTAATGTTTCTTTCATTGCAAAGGGTTTCATTACCTTTTCCTCTGTAGTCTTTTAAATTATCTAATTCCTCTTGCTGTCAATTGTGGAACACTGACTATAACAATTTTCATCTTCTAAGCATTAGAGTCAATTAGAACCAATGTTGCACTTAATAAGGGGGGAGGGGGAGCTTTATTGGATTGAATGAAAATTCTGAAACTGCTTTTTGCTTATAAAGATGATCTGTCCATATGCAAAAAAAGAGGATAGAGTATGTTTGATTCCTATTTTATCCTGACATGCTTACATAAGCTTTTTTAGTCCTATAAATTCGCAAATTCTTTTCACAAAATTGGAAATAAATACATGACTAAGCTTACCAGGAATAAACAGAAACCTCTACTGCACTGAATCATCACCTGTGACGACAGATAGGTTATGTATGATAATCTTAAACGACCCGGACAATGGTTAAGCAAGGGACAGCCTCCTGGAAGGCATCCTTACACTCTACTCCCAAATTCTTTATACAAGGAGTTCTCTAGTTACCTTGAGTTATTAACGATACTTCTAGAGATTGTATGATACATCTCTTATTAATATATGTTATAAACATAACACTTGGTATTATGTGACATCATTTACAAAAAAAATCCAGTTCTTTTATAAATGAACTCATTTTTGTAACTTTTTAACTACCAATCTTTATAATAAGATCTTCGATAGTACGTTTTTTTTTTTAATGGTACTACCTACCTCTCAACTACAGCTACTATAGAAATGACAAAGCTTTCAAAACTCTGATGTCTCTGACCCCCAACATCTGTAGTCTTACTATTTCTTCTTTATTTCATCAGGTGTGCTGTCTGTCACTGAAATCTATTGGTACCATTTAATGATCTTACCTTGTAAATTCAATTGTAAGATATATACATTAAGGATTCCCATTGATTTCGTAATGAATTGCCATTTCCATAACAATGCACCAAGCAATGATCTACAACTCCTGAACTGTTCCATCTCGGGATCACATATCATTTTATACCATTATGCAAATGAGGGTCACTGTTGTTGTTGGCAACACCGCATTTTGCCCTGGTAGTCGGTTAGGGAACGACTTGTTATTATTATCAATATCAATTTCAGAATACTTAGTCTAATGTGTTTGTGCATTAAAATCTAGTAAATACTTCTACTTGAAGTAAGCAATAAAATCTCTCCTTACACTTTTAAAAAGCACCTGAAACCATCACTGTTAGCTGGCCATTTGTTTACCCTTTTCCTCTTCCTTTGAACTCCCTCTTTTCTCTCCTTTCTGTCGTTTCCATTTTATTTGTTTCAATTTAGTTTTCTCTATCTTTTCCTACATTTTTTAAAATTATCATCTGTTATTTGTATTAACTTGCATTGATTGTACATAGTGTTTCCACACAGTGTCCTTTAGAAACTTCAGTCATTCTCTGTTTTCTTTATAAAATAAAAATAAATAAAAATGAAAAGATCTTTATTATTATTAAAAGGGGAACAAATCATTTTCAATCATGTCTACACAGAATTGCTTGCTTGATCAAATATTTAAAGAATTTTTTATTTGCTCAGATTTTTCATAATGAAGTAATCATTAGAATACAATCAAAACATTTCCTATATGCAATTTTTTTTTATTTTACTGAAAACACTCTATATGGCCCATTTTAATTTCAAATATCCCATTTCATTGATTGCTAATTGAATCTCAAAAATTTTATTTTCTGCAATTAAATTCATAAACCTATTACAAATAATAATAATAATTATTAATTTAATTTTTAGATATTGATGAATGTCAACAAGAAGGCATTTGTAGTCAGCAGTGTCGTAATACTGTTGGTACCTTCCACTGTTCATGTGTCAAAGGTTACAAATTAAAGGCAGATAAAAGAGGATGCAAGGCTCTAGGTATTTAATTAAAGATATAATGTATTACTAACGAATTTATAAAAGAACTCAATTAAGTTTTTTTTCTTGCAGGTCCCGCTGCTTCTCTTTTGTTTGCCAATCGTATTGATATTAGACGCGTAACCCCTGACAAAATGGAGTATACCTACATTATAAGCGACCTTCAAAATGCCATTGCCTTAGATTTCCATCTTTCTAAAGGATTTGTTTTCTGGTCAGATATTTCATTAGATTCCATTAAACGAGCTTCTTTAAATGGATCTGGCGTTACAGATATTATTACATCCGGTCTGGAATCTCCAGGTGGGCATCCAATTCAATTATAATTAAAGGTCAATTGATAACAAGAACTTTTTTTAAAATTCTCTAGCTTTTATTATAAATCTAGAGTGTTTTCTTAAATCTAGAACTTTTTTCTTAAATTCTCTAGCCTTATCAGAGAACGGTTTTCACAAAAACCCGGTTTTAGAACTCATTTTCATATGGAAAGGTGACAGATGGATAGGTAGAAGTGGACCAATTCTTTGGCCTCCATGCTCTCTAGACCTAAACACTAGATTTTTATTTGTGGGGCCATTTGAAAGCTCTTGTGTATGGAATTCCTGTACAAGATACAGAGAGTCTACGTGGCCATATTGTAGAAGGCTACGAAATAATATGCAATTCTCCAGGGATACATCTTTGCAGAAAAGAAATTGCAACTTTTAGGTTACCAAATGAATGTAACCATTCTAGCAATTTTGATGTCTTATGATGACTTTTTTTTTTTTTAATTAAATATCTCAAAAAAATAATTCATATTTCTGAACAAGATGTTTGCATAGACAAACTGTTTTTTAATCATAAAAATACTATGTGCAAAATTTGTTATCAGTTGACCTCAAAACAATACCATCATTTTCCATGTTGTTTCTTGTTATTTCTCTCAATAATGGGTAGAAAAAAATCAATCCTGCTATAAATTGCATTTCTAATATAGTTGATAATCATTTTGCCTTCTGCATCAGAATGACAGAGTTGTGATGTAAATTAGCTCATAAAAGCATATTTATATTTAATTTTATTTAGCTGGCGTTTAAGTCCTGTAATGAAAATAAGTTTCCTATTTTTAGTATTTTTCTTAATTGGCTAGAATGAAATTTAAAATTACATTTATACGAGGTGTGTTCAAAAAAGACCGAACTTTTGTCACAGCGAAGAAACCATTGCACCAATTGAGCTCCTGTAAGTAGCGCCACCTAGCGTCATCTTTTGGCAACAAAATGTTGTTTAGTGCATCATTCCACTTTATCCATGGGCAGTCTACAGCTGCCAAAGTGAACTCATGCAGTCACCATTTTGCTAAGTCAAGATGGACTGAGATATGGAAAAACAAGAGCTGGGTCCAAATTTTTTCACGACAATGCACAAAGTCACTTGTATTTGCTTATTGGCCAGTTTTTGGCCGCTAAGAAGTGGTTATTCTTTCCCTCCCTATGTACTGTCCAGACTTGTCCCCAGCAGACTTTTTTTCCTCTTTCCAAAGTTGAAAATCACCTTAAATAGACATCGTTTTCAAAAGGTAGATAAGAATAAACAGAATTTGCAGTCACCTACATTTTATCCCAAAAAACGAACTCCAGGGAGCATTACAACAGTGGCAGAAACAATGGGAGCGGTGCATTGTAAGCAAGGGGGGGGACTACTTTGAAGGAGACAACCATGTATAATTCAGTTAATAAAGTTAGGATGTCAAAAGCCCAGTCTTTTTTTTGAACAGACCTCGTATGTTTTATTTTTAGGTTAAATTCTTTTGTTGTTCCAAATTCATTTATCTTGGCAGCAGAAATCTATCTATTAAAATATATTTTTATGTTTTCTAAGCAATTTTTTATGTTAAGATTTTATATTCATTGCAATATTTAATAACTAAAAAAAAAACATATCGGAACAAGCAAATATTCTCTTTACTTTGTAAGCATAGTGATAGCACATAAATAATTACATAATTAAAGGATGGGCTTCCTTGTATTACTTTTTTTTACTTGACATCTGCTTTGTTTTCACATTTTAATTTTATTGCTATTATGATAGAAGGGGCTGGGGAGATAATTATGTATTTAAAATTACTTTAAGAAATGTAAAAAATAATTTTATGTTTTGTTCAAAATTAAAGCCAATTGTACAGATTATTAATAAATATTTTTTCACAAGGTGGTTTGGCTGTTGACTGGATTGGGAACAAACTGTTTTGGACGGACTCAGGAACTTCTCGCATTGAAGTAGCAAATTTAGATGGATCAAGTAGAAAATGTTTAATATGGAGGAATTTAGAAAAACCTCGAGCAATAGCTGTCCATCCAGGACATGGGTAAGAATATTAGGAAAAATACCATATATACTTAATTGTAAGATAATCATCCTAATGCTATGTTTGCACTATGCCTTGATCACTAAACCACAGTTAGCTAATCAAGCACTTTCAGTTTGCACTGCATTCAAGGAAAATGACGGTTACCAAGCGAAGTGGTGTTTTCTATCATTTTTTTTTCTCGCAATTGTGGTGAGAGTAGCAACTGGCTTACACGGGCGTTAAATCTTGCCATTGGCAAAATTATGATGGATGGAGCAGAATGTGCTCATACACTTAGTGGTTACGTTTAGCCTTTCTCAAGTCTGAAAATTGTTCTCCCCAAATATATAAAAGAGCTTTGGTTTCCTCATCAGATCATTGGCTCCTGTGCTTTCGCTTGACCGCCATGTTTTAATTTCTTGTTTGTTGGTGCTAACCAGGATATGACGTCACTAACCGGGTTTCTGAAACTTGGTTAGTTAACAGACTCTTAACTGAGCTATAAAAACGCGGTTAATACGCAAAGTTCTGATTGATCGTGATCAAGAGTTAATGCATGATTAAGGCATAGTGCGAACATAGCACTATTCACTAGAATGATGTTATAAAATATGTATTAGCAGTTTAAAAAAGTAAAGGATGGGCTCTTAAAAATAACTCATTATATTTCTACCTTGAAAAACTTGACATTTAACCTTACCTGGCTTCTAATATCAAAATACATTGTAGGCAGTGGGTTAAAACCATCATTTGATTATTATGAAGCATTAATAATATAGATGTATAGACAATGTAGAAAGCTAATCTTGTCATCTGCCAATGAAATAAGTACTATTGATAACTATAACATTACCTACTTTCATAAAAAGTACAATATGGTAAATGCAGTTACATAAAATCATAACTCTTTCAAGCATTTTTTATAAGCCAGCATTTTCTAATTGTGGTCCATGGCCCGGTACTGGTCTACAGGGAAAAAACACTGGTCCTCAGAAAATATTAATGGAAAAAAATCACCATTTCAGCCTAAATTCACAAAAAAATAAGATTATTTATTTTGTTTTTTAACAACAACAATAATAATAATAATAATAATAATAATAATAATAATATGAAGTGCAAATCACATCTTATTTTATGTAATAGAGTGGGCCACGCAAAAATATTGCAGAAAATAATAGTCCACGTTGATAAAAGTTTGGGAAACACTGTTATAAGCGAATAATAAGACAGAATTAATCTACTGTAGCTAGATTAAGGTTAAACTGCTTAAAATTTATATTTATGAGGGCAGCTATGGAGGTGCAGTTATTCTAACAGTACTATAAAGAAAAAGCACATATATATATATATATATGTGTGTGTGTGTGTGTGTGTGTGTGTTTTCCCTAACTAATACCAAGTGTAAATTAACCATATATATTTAATAATTTAATACTGATACTGAAATATTGTTGCTTTCAGGACCATATATTGGACTGACTGGGGATCTCAGCCTCGCATAGAAAGCTCTGCAATGGATGGTAGTGAACGACAGGTGATTGCAGATACATCATTATTTTGGCCAAATGGTCTCACCATTGATTATGCTGGAAATAAACTCTATTGGGTAGATGCAAAACATCATGTAATTGAATCTGCAGGTTTAGATGGATCAAAAAGGAAAAAAATTATAGAACAAGGTAAATATATAAGATGCAGTTCATTAACTTGGACAATTTTAGAATGTAGAATATGAGGATATAGGAAAGATTATAATAATTACAATAATTATGATTCATTATTTGCAAAAGAAATTTTTGGAAGTGTTTTTTTATCTTTATAAATATTTTTTAAAGTACATATAATAGTGACCAATTCTAAGTAGGCCTTTGAAATCCATGAACTTCTCACTTGCTTTCTCATTTCCAACTTTTTTATCATTTAATAATACCATTTTGCTTTGTGCATTGCTTGTTTTTGTGTCTTTAATTTTAAAAATGTTTGTGAAATGCCTCATACACAGAGTAAACTGAAATCACTTGTCAAATTTCACAACTCTGGAATAAGTAAGTAGTGACCAAAAGAAAAGCTCCCTGACTGGTTAAATTTTGCATTTCAGAATCTGGAAACTAGAATATGTGACTAATGGCTAGAAGCATAGTTTTTTTACACTTCATGTATATGCAGTTATATGTGAATACCATAATTAATTTCAAGGTTTAGACTATGGCCATGCAGATGCGAATTTAGAGCGGACGAGCGATTTCTGGCGTCATCATGCTCGCGTAGATGCGATCATGCAGACGCGAGACACTCCAAACATCGCACGCGAGAGCGAAAATACGTTTCTTGCTCTTATCTGACACTGCTTGATTTTCTCGCTGTCTGCCAAATCTCGCTCAACGCTTCATGTGCGCAGTAGTCCATTTTCTTCTGCAGCAATACCCGACAACGTGAAATGGCAGCCATGTTTGTGAGAAAAATTCGCTTCTGCATAATCGCATGCGGCGAGAAACGACGAGAGAGAGAACTTAAAAATTCGCTCGCTAAACATAGCTTGCGAATGTGATGATGTCAGAAATCGCTCGCTCGCACTAAATTTGCGTCTGCATGGTCGTAGCCTTAAAGTATTAAAAACCCATCTAGAAATTCTATTCAATTCCACAAAATGGCCGTTTCTTCCTTATAGGAAAATGCCACAGGAGAAGTAACTTTGTGTGCTGCAGTTAGCAAAATGTGTATCCATTGTTCAAGTGCAACATGAATTCCTTTGTCAGTTGCCTCATCATAAGCAAATTTACAAGTGGCTTCAACAATTCAGTTTTCCTCACATGAGTTTTCTAGAAATTTTTTATGCCACTCGTGAAGCAGCCGTTTGTTGAACCGACAGCAGAATTCATACTGCACTTGAACAATCCAAAAAATGAATTCACATTTCACAAACTGCAGCAAACAAAATGACTTGTGGCATTGCTGCTTTCCTACAAACAAGAAACAGTGCTGCTGTGTGGCATTGAATGGAACTTCTAGGCAGGTTTTTAAAACTGTGAACCTTCCTATATGCAGTGATAGACACAGTTTCTCTCTTTTACAGTTTGCTTGTAAATAAATACTGTAATTGAAGTCTGCTCCGTTCTTTTGAATAAGGCCCTATATTTTGCAACATATAATTGAAAAGAATAAAAGAATCTGCATAATATTCACCCATCTAATCTACCTTTTACTTAGGAGCTTTTGGCTGATTATATGGGCATACTTTTATGTGTTGCCATTCAAGGACTCTGATAGTAGTAGCCATCATATTTCTAAATTTCTATTTCATTTACACTGAGCTTTAATGAAATGCAAGCCACTATTATATTATTTAATACCTTATGCATGTATTCCATAAACTAAAAAGTATCATTGTCTTCATCCCTAGTAACTTTTCCAGGTGTGACTACTGAGATTTAAAACTGTATAAATTACGAGGGGAGTTCAATAAGTAATGCAACACATTTTTTTTATTTGGTTGAAAAAACTGGACATTTCTTGTGGAACATTTTCAAACATTTCTGCTTAGTCTCGTAAAGTTTCATTGACGTCGGATATGTGACAGCACTATAGTGAGCTGTTAAAGTGGCGTCTACAATGGAGATGCGTTACAAACAACGGGCAATGATTGAGTTTCTTTTGGCGGAAAACCAGGGCATCTCAGATATTCATAGGTGCTTGCAGAATGTCTACGGTGATCTGGCAGTGAACAAAAGCACAGTGACTCATTGGGCAAAGCGTGTGTCATCATCGCCGCAAGGTCAAGCAAAACTGTCTGATCTCCCGCGAGCTGGCTGGCCGTGCACAGCTCCGACTCATGCAATGTCGGAACATGCGAACACTCTCATTCGAGCAGATCGACGGATTTTCATCTGTTTGGCCCAATGAAGAACGCAATCCGTGGGATGCACTACGCGGATGATGAAGCAGTTATTGATCCAGCACGATGTTGGCTCCGACATCAACCAGTGGAATGGTACCGTGCAGGTATACAGGCCCTCACTTCAAGGTGGCGTAAAGACATAGCATTGAATGGAGATTACGTTGAAAAATAGTGTTGTTTAGCTAAAAGACTGGGGAATAACATGGTGTATTTGAATGCTGAATAAAACAACCCCCTTTTTCAGAAAAAAATGTGTTGCATTACTTATTGAACTCCCCTCGTACTAGAAGGCTTTTCAACACCTTTGCCTGATAATCTATAGACAATTCTTGGATATCTTTATTTGAGTTATATTCTGGTACTTCCTACTTTAATCAAGTGATGAGGAAGTTAAGCATGCAGTGCATATGTAGCTTCAAGTAAACCAAAAAATGTCTTTTTTTTTTATATGGGACCAAAAAGCTTGAACTGCAATGGTACAATGAAAAGAATGGCTATATCTTTGGAAAGTGGCACACAAATTGTTTATCGTATGAAGTAATTAATAAATGCACTTATTATCTGACAGATTCTCTCTTGCAGAATATGGAATCCTCATATATAGCAAGGTTTTGCTGAGAGCACAAACAAAGATAACTTTTAATTTTTCCTTTTTCATTTTTTTATAAAGAGAGTCTTAACCTCAACTTGGAATGCATAGCATCTAGAATGGATGAAGGGGGGAACTAGCATTCTTCATCCGTTCTTGGTAGCATTTTTTAGATATCAAAGTTAGGAACTAGTATAAAAAGCTTTATCATCCTTCTGTATCACTACAGTTACCTGGAGAACTGCCCTTTTTTTATGTAATAGGAAATTTGTAACCAGTTTATGGATAAAAAGATTCTATTAGATAGTTCACAGAATTGAATATGACAAATTTTTATATCCAAACAATGAATTTTAGTATTACAATAACAATAATTAATTTTTTCAACCAGCCAAAATCATTCAATTAAAAAAAAATATGTGAAGATGAACAATCCTTAATGAATCTTTATAAATAAAGATAAGTAATTAAATATGTTTGTAAATAAAGCAAATATGAGATTGTAAAAGCTCATTGCAAATTCATAATTTAATAATTCTTAAATTGCATTATATTTATTTTTTGAAGGTTTACCTCATCCTTTTGCCATCACTTTATTTGAGGATCACATTTTCTGGACGGATTGGCATACAAAAAGCATCAATAAAGCTAATAAATTTACAGGCAATGAAATTGAAATAGTACACAGTCATCTTCATTTCCCCATGGACATTCACACACTTCATCCTCAAAGGCAACCTCCAGGTTAATATCTCTTATGATCTATCGTGTATTATATTTTGTAATTCATTCATTCATTAAAACACAAGTATTATGATCATAATAATCGTAAGATATAAAATATACATGGAAAGTTTGTATTAAATGATTTTTACAGGATGCTCAAAAAACTTTTATACCAAACTTCTAAAATACATAGAGTGGACCAAAAGAAACATTTTCTGCCAATGAACTGGAGTTCAGAATGCTTCTTAGACAGTTCTGCACCTCAGGCAGCAATAGTCCTTCATTTCCTCTCATGAAAAAGCCTCTCTGAAATTTTTTATTAGGCTTCCTATTTCTATAGCTAGTAGTAGTTTGACCCGATGTTTGAGCCCATTTTTAAAGGAAGTAAATTGGGTATTTTATGTCTTCATTGCCTTATCATTACACTATGGAACGTCTTACAACAGCTAAACTGGCTGACATGCATCTTGCATATGGATCAGCCAATGGAAATGCAGGAGCCTATGTGTACATGAATGCTTCCCTAATCCCTACTTGCCACACCACTGCAATTTTACAAGCTTACATCAGCATCTCTTGAGTCAGCAGTTCCTTTCACAGACAGATGCATGATATAGGTTAACGTCAAACCAGACGAACAGCTAAAGCTGAGAAAGAAATTCTGCTGTGAATTCAAAATAACCCAACAACAAGCACAGGCTTTTGCCTCCACAATTGGAATGCACCATAGCCTTCTCTGCATGATAACCACCTATATCCTTCAACCAGCAAAAGCAATGAAACCACAAATCCACAGTACATAATTTTTAATGCCTTGTAGCTGCATTGTTTCGTCATTGTTGCGTATGCAAATCAAAGGCATATCAAATAATTTGTGCAGCTGTTGCTGAACAGTTTCTTCTAAAAAAATTAATTTTTTTAAATCTCTATTTAGTGAAATTTGATCTTTTTTTCTTTTGAATTTCAAAGTGATGCTTCTCTTGTGCCTTTTTGTAAACTTGTTTGATCTTTGGTCTGGAAAATGTTATAAAACGATTTATTCTGATAAGATGATCTATCGACAGCAAAGCTGAATGAGGACCGTTATTTACTGCCTGCTGAAGCAGAGACTGGATATAGTACTTGCTGGGCACTGAGAGATACCCACAGAAAAATTACAGAAGCTGCTCTGCATATATTTACAAAGTTCTGGAACACTCATCACTTCTTTTTAAACTCACAAAAGCAGTGAGTGACATGTTGAGAGCCAGCTGTTACACCAAAACTTAAATTTGCAGTGAGCGCATGAAGAATTTGTTACTACCCTTGTGGACAATAATTAGATTAGTAGAGAGCTTGCAGACCAAGCAGATAGAGGTTTTAGAGAATTGTGTGACAATACTTCTGTGAAAGAAGCAGTGCAAGGATATTCTAGATTGAATATGCATATTGACCATTTTTGGAGAGAAATTATCAGGAAAAATTGTAGATCAAAACTATTAATGATGGACAGGCAAAAGGCAAACTGTTGAAAGAGGTTTTTCTATAAATACATGTACTGAATGCTTTGTGGTAAAAATGAAAATTGAAACTCCTATGGTGTATATTCTGCTTTTTGGAATGACTAAAATCCTATAAGGTAATGGTGTATATCAAGGATATTTGTTTTAAATTTCTGGAAAACCTGGAATTATCAGGGAATCTTTTTAGTGTTTTTTTGTGGCTACCCTGAGCATACCTCCAACTGTTATTTATTTATTATTATCATTTGAAAATTTCATCAAGAATTGTTTTAAAGCAATTGATTTAATATTTAGCCTGTTTGAAGAATATTTCAAAAAATACATGATTGCAACTTATTTTTCAACTGTTTCAGGTGAATATCACTGCTCTGGTAATAACGGTGGATGCAGCCATCTCTGTCTACCAAATAAACATTCCTATTCTTGTGCATGTCCCACTGGATTTCGATTGCTCCCTGATAACAAAACTTGTTCACTATGTAAGTTGAGATAATTTGCTTTAATTAGACTGAGATGTAATTTTACATAGCAACAATTTTTTCTTTCATAATTTATGTATAAATTTGGTCTTTTAAAGCTCTGGAGACATTCCTCATATTCACAAGACGTTCTGACATCCGCCGCATGTCTTTGGATGTTAGTGACTGGGCTGATGTTGTTATTCCCTTGAAAGACGTTAATAGTGCTGTAGCCATTGACTGGGATAGCCAGGAAGATTACATTTATTGGTCAGATGTAACAAAAGATACGATTAATCGAGCAAAATGGGATGGTTCTAGTCAACAGGTAACTTAACTTTTCTATTAGCAGTTCATTTACAAAACAAATTCTACTTAATTAACTATCCAATTCATGGTATCGTTTTATACAGTGTTTCCTCCAAAAATAATCAGATAGACATGTACTCATGTTAATAAAAAAATGGTTCCTCATATCGCCTATATTACAGCCTTTATGAGGCAACAGAGTTATAAGCAGGGGTGGATTTACATATAAGTTAAATAAGCTACAGCTTAGGGCCTCAGTGAGGCGGATTTAGACTTAATGAGGCCCTATGCTATATGAAGCCCCTACCAATGTAAACTAAGATTGTGAGGCCCTACAGAAGAGGTCTGCAAATTATGAGCCCCTAAGCTATAGCTCATTTAGCTTATACGTAAATCTGCCCCTGGTTATAAGCATCAGTTTAAGTATGAAAAGGGCTAAAACTTAGATTGTTCAAAAATGATTGGCACTCCTCCATAACACCCAAAAAAGTAGCAGTTTCAAATGCATACCTGGAATGTGAAGATATAAGGTAGTGCTGCATATTGCTACCAGAGGAAGTTGCTCGTTATATGTGCAGGTGTGTGGATGCATTCATGGGCAAAGTGAGAAAAATGGAAGCAAGTAATCATGGGCAATAACGGAGAGTATGGTTTCTTTGGAGAAAATGAGTGGCTGCTTCAGACATCCACACAAGGTCAGCAGCCAGATTTGGGAATGCAGCACCCAGTTGCAGAATGTATATTTCACACATTGTCAGTCAAGGCACCATTGCCACCTTAGAGGCTTTAGGATATACTTTCCTCATTCACTGGAACTTGCACACTACACTCTGATGGATGCAATGAGAATCTCTTTCAACAACAAACTTCAGGCAGTTTCCATAATGTCGCAGCAAGCCATTCTTAGGGGATATCACAGCAACACTTCAGGACAGTGTTTATTTGTCTTTTATTAAAAAATGAGGATAGATGAAATTCAATACAGGGGAGCCTTAATAAATAATTGTATTTGCTGTAACAGCTGGTACATGTATCAATATTACAGGTTTTGTGATGGCTTGAGAAATGTTAGGTTCCCTGATGTATATAAACATCCTAAACTTTGAGTGTTCTTGTTCAACTGCATCATACTAAGGATATACAGTAATCAGAATATGGCTAGTTACTATCTGCCTTGAGTACTTGCTGTGTTGTACTTATCATAGCATGCTATTTTAAGTCAGTAGCTCTTAACTTGTAGACTGATTGTATTGTTAAGACAATCTTAAGACAGATTTTAAGATTCTTGTTTATAATATTCAAAAATTAATCTTGATGTTCTTTCATAAACAGGGATTTTGTTATTTTTTTAATTATCTTTCTGATATTTTGGATATGATATAAATGGCGAGTAATGCTAAATTTGCATTATTTCTATCATATTTTATAGGTAATTATTGGAACTAATTTGGAGAGTCCAGCTGGCTTGGCAATTGATTGGGTCACACACAAACTATACTGGACAGACGCTGGAACAGATCGCATTGAAGTTGCAAATCTCGATGGTTCCATGAGAACCATATTAATATGGGAAAACCTGGATCGTCCTCGAGATATAATTGTTGACCCAATTGGAGGGTATTTTCTTATTTATTTTTCAATGTTTGTTAATTTATAACCCAAATGATTTTTTTCCCTTAAGAAATTTGCACTATTGCTATCATATTGTTGTGCCGTTTAAAGAAAATATGGTTTTAAAAGGGGAAGGGAGTTTTATTTTTTTTTCTTTTGCAAAATTTGAACTAGGCCAAAATGATAGCAAGTAGCTACTGTAGTGCCACACAATAGACACTCCTGTTAAAGTTTTCAATTTCATAAAACTTAAGATTATCTTGAAAAAAGGCTGGTTATTAGAACCAAAGTGAGTATTTGCTATATTCATGTTCTCTTATAAAGACCTACTTGCATAAAAGTTTAGGCACTTAACTATATTACCCTTTGAATAAAGTGAATGGAGTGATTCTTCCTGGACACCATGTAGAATCAAATGTTGATCATGCACAAAGTACTATAGGCATGACAGAGAAATTTTCAACTCTTATTCAAAGAGCACCAAAATGTGGAAATCTGAAATTGGCATATGCAGGTCACATATGAATGCCAATTCTAAATATAATATTGGAAATATAGAGAACATCCTTGAAATTTTGGTAGAAGAACAACTGCATACTCATGTATTTCAATCAATATTAATTACTCTATGTTCATATGATAAAAATGAATCATCAGTTTGATAAAGCAAAGCTATTCTGACTACAAATGTTATTTATAATATTTTTAAAGTCACCAATAAAAAAATTTGGTTTGTAATTGAAACATATAAATAGTGAATGACATTAAAATAAAAGAAGGAAATAGAAATTTTTGCAGAGTTTAAATTTCTGATGTCAGTTATTTACTTGGTTAATTTTCCCCCTCAAAGGTATATGTACTGGACAGACTGGGGACTCTCACCTAAAATAGAACGTGCTGGCATGGATGGTTCTGCCAGAACTATTCTTATTGGATATAACCTCACCTGGCCGAATGGTTTGGCAATAGATTACGAAAATGAGAAACTTTATTGGGCCGATGCTGGAATGAAAACAATTGAATACAGCGATTTACATGGACAAAATCGGAAAGTAAGAATTTTTGAAATGTTGATGCATAGATTTTAGGAATTTTAAATTTGTTTTCTGTAAAGCAGGAGTTGGGGTACATATACCCAAAAATGGGAGAGAGTGATCTAACATTTTGTTTTCTATTTTATAAACTTGTTTACAAGTATTTTTACAATGTTAGAAAGATATTGGGGGCACAAATATATTCTTTTCAATCCAAAGCAGCTCAAAAGGTTAAGAATCAGTTTTGTAAGTAAGTAAATGAAATGGAATTAAGTTTCATTGCAATACAATTCTGAGACATTACAAAAATCTCTGATCATTTAAGAAAACTAACAAGGAGACTCCACGTACTCTGACTCACCAATTTTGATAAAAATAATTCTACGAATAACTATCACCAAATTAAATACCCATGCAAAGCCATTCAATGCACTTCTCAAAATTTTCTGAGAAAAAAAAATTCCTGTAAGTTAGTTATCGATGACTTCAATGTATAAATGTCCGAACTGTACAACAGAATTCTATTGAGTTGGGGGTAGTTCAGTGGTAGGATGCTGAATTCCTATTTTCCAGGTATGGGTTCAAATCCCAATTTTCGATAATCTTTTTTTCCTTTCTAAATTTATTTTAACATGTATAGGAATATGTAATTCATTTACTAAGTATAATTCCGATTTTCCAATTTGCTACGTTATTTTTCTAATGAACCACATGATAAATGAGCATTAAAAAAAAAAAAAAGTTTATTTTTCCACATTTACGAATGAAAGCTACTTGTAGAAGTTTTTTAATTTTTATCGAAATAGGCGAGTCAGAGTACGTGGAGTCTCCTTGAGTCAGAGTACGTGGTAGTTCCTGCCTTTATTAGTTATGTCCCAAGAATGAATTTTGGCATACAATAATGTTATTAAAAAGGCGGCGCGGCGAAATGGCTTTTAAGAATAATGATATAATTATTTTCCATTCATTGAAATTTTAAGTAGGCTTATTTAATTTTAATCATCATAGTGGATGGTTTGATATTTAATTGTTAAGAACTTGTTGATTCAGTGTAAGTAATACTAACTAGGGAACCATCTGAAACTCACAGGTAAACTCACATGGAGTTGCCTCTGTCATTGTCTGTGTACAACTTGTACTCACATCAGGATCTTTACTTGCTAATTTTGCTAAGATCCACCAATAAACTGAGCTTTAATATAAAAGGCTGGTGACTTTTTATTTGATGACTTCTATAGAGCCATACAAAGATGATATCCTGATTATAGAGATTATTCATTTTAATTTTTCTATGTGTTACTGTTTAATCCAGGTGATCATTCCATGGATTACCCTTTAAAAATAAATCTTTAAAAAAATCATGATTACAGTACTTCATAACATTAAAGCAAGGATTTACAAACAATATATACAAAATTTATCTAGGTGCTTATAGCTGTTGATTTACCACATCCTTTTGGACTAACGCTTCATGAAGACCGTGTATTTTGGACGGATTGGGATGCACAGAATATCCAGAGTGCTGATAAGTTACATGGAGATCAGAGAGCTGTTGTTCGTGGTAGCTTAGATAACTTAATGGATATCCATGTTTTTCATCGTGGAAGGCAACCAGGTGAGTAATTATTGAATTTCCATTTATTATTTGTTATTTATTAACAGGCTGCTCAGGACATCCAAAACTAGAGCCTAAAGCTTAAATAAAAATAACAAATTATCAATAAAACGCAGTTGTTAATAAATTTTTGGCAAATTTAAATTTAAATTTTTTCATTTAATTATTAACTCTTCAACAGTCCTTATTTGTAATAATAAGATACTAGGAATAGAGAAGAAATATGACTCTCAATAGCAGTTCGTGACGAAAGCCTTGTGGTTGATTTTTGCAGAAAAAGCGTCAGTTACAGCAGTTTTTCAAACTCAGATGAATATGGCCCAATGAAGAATTGGCAGGAAGAGCAGCAAATTTCTGTCCCAAAGAGGCCTGGAATAGTCCAGATATGAACCAGAAAATGAAAGAGAAAAGTTTCAGCACTTAAACCAAACAGAATGACAGATTTATGCCATATGGTGCAAGATGTTAGAGTTCAGGAACCCGCTGCAAGTGTCGCTTCTTTGGAAAGTTATCAACACAAATTGCTATTGAGAGTCATATTCTTTGTCATCTATTCCTGAAGATATGTTGTGTTTAAAATCATAATGATTGATAATTTAAAATTTCACTTAACACAATATTAGAAAGAAACTCCATAATGCTGAGAAGTGCAATGCTTCTCGAAAGAAGAGGTGAATAAAAAGAGAATTCAGGAGTCCTTATTTGTGTTTTCCATTAAATTCTTTTATCTATTTATTTATTTATTTATTTATTTATTTATTTATTTTCTTTTGCCATATGGATATGCTAAAACAAAATGTTTTATTGCTCAAAAGAAACAAAAAAATTTCTGCAAATACAATACTGTTTTCCCTAATAGCTTCAAAAACTAAATAAATTGATTTAAAAACTATCCAGGCAGCCTGCTGACTTTTTATACAATCTCAGATGCACCAGTTTTGATTCAAATGTAGAAAGGCCAAACATTCACTTTCCATCAGGGCTTGAAATGACAAAATTATGCACCAGAATAGTAATTGTTTTACACACCGAGACTAATAATAATTAAATTTTATAAACCGAAACAATATTTACAATGATTTCACAATTAACGCATTAAGCAGTCTCAATCTTGCTGTTATCCACCACCTGTGAAGGCACAACCTTCGAAATATGTATCCAGATGTTCTTAGTGATTAGAGGTTTTTCCTCACTATAAAGGCATTTCCACACAACAGTTCTTTTTTCTATCTTTTATTAATGTATTAATAATGTCTAGGTAACACAACTCTGTTTTCTCTGGTCACATTTGAGTCTTGCTTTCAGTCATTCCTATATCTGTACAATATCATTCCTTAGTGAATATCTGACTTCCATAGGAAATGTGAAATGTTTACAAAAGCTGGCACTGGGCACAAAATAAACAATAATTCAGGTTGTTCTGTAGAGAACCGCTGAATTGGAGTAAGCTAGCTAAACAAGTTCTAGAAACTGGACATGATCAACTTATAAATGATTTAATTACTCTAGGTACTGTAATGAATAATGAACATTTACTCGATATTTATGAAAATTTCCATATAAAGAAAATAAAACGGTTACAATTGAGCAGAACTTTTTAAGGCTCTGAGTCGAGACAGTTTACTCAAGAAATGGGGGCTTGGCTGTTCTGCTGCTATATAATTTCTTGGAAATAATATCACAGTCATATTACTGAGCCCCCCCCCCCCCCCCCATTTCTTGAATAAACTGATCTGACTCAGAGTTCTAAAAGGTTCTGGTCAACTGGTCAACTATACATGCATTACAAAGTATATAATAGCGGCCTAATCAGCAATGCTACCCTTCTCAATTTTATTATCAAGAGATGGTGCTTATTTCAACTTCATTGGTTCTCTATAGAATAAATACTTCCTATTGGTTCATAAAAAACTAAAGAATTAAAAATAAATTTTACAAAAATTTCACCCAGGAATGAATTTCAACAAATGCTCACAGATGCCATAAATATGTAGGCCTAATGCAAAAAAGAATTAAACGTGTGGCTGAAAGGATAATTTACAAGTATAAGTCATACCCAAGTTGGTCCCTTGAGTAATTTTTCTGATTATAGCAGAATTGAGTTTGGCGAGTGCAATACATACAAGAGGTCTTCTGCTTCTTAATCTTTATTCCATTGGAAGGAATTGAGCACATAAAATTGCCAATCTGAATCTGTAAAATGATGGCATCAGTTGGTTTACAATTTCTTTAACTAAGCTAATCTTAAGTTCATATACACTTGAGCAAGACTCAACATCATAATAGATTCTCATTACAATATAGTTGTTGTTTTTTTTTTTTTTCTCAGTTCCAAGTCTTTGTCGCTCACGTAATGGTGGGTGTAGTCACCTGTGCTTATTGGCACCAATGCCTCAAGGTCATACATGCACTTGTCCAGCTGGAGTTAATTTGATGGCTGATGGTAGGACATGCACTGAAGGTAAATCAGATCAAATCATATGACAGGTTGCATTTACTACTATTTAAACATAATAACGATAATTTTATATTCACAAATATAAAGAATTTATAAATGTAAACAAAAAAATCTAAGAAAACATATAGTAGCATGGATTCAATTTTCTTCAATTTCTTTAATTCTTCATACATTCTCACACAAAAATTTAATATTAAGGCCAAATTAGAAAGATTATAATATGGCACAACAAGCATCAATTTATGCCTTCGAAACAGCAAGCAGATGCTAATCACCAATTTGTTGCTTATATTTCTTAAACAAATTATGATCAGCAATGTTGAAAAAACGTTGTACTAACTGAATTATTAAATTATATTAGATGCAACCTGGTATTGAAGGTTGTCCACAAAACAATGTCCCTAATTTAGTTTGCTATATTTGTTTATTATAAAATGTAATGAAAACAATAAACTTTTTTTTAAACTCATGAATATTACAAACATTCGATATTCATTGTCCCCCTCCCCCACTCACAAGTTGCTATATGGTGTTCTAACTCCTCCCACACTCCTTCCAGCATATCAGTCATTGCAGTTCCACTTCTGCTTTGATTCAAGTTTTTGACAAATCCAAGTTTTGCAGGAATAGTGGCCTAACACAGTGTCTTTCACTTATCCCCACAGAAAAGAAAGCCACAATGACCTATTCAATGGGGGTAGGTTTCATTCAGGTTTAGACAGTAGACTATCTCTTGGCATTCACTTGAGACTACAAAACCTTCCCTTCAACTATCTCAGACATATAGAAGACATTCTTTTGTGTGGACATCCTGTATTTCAAAATTCCTACACTTTAATATTATCCCAATACATGCTAATCTCTACCACCCTATATAATAAATTTCCTTATTTAGACATTTGATCAAAAGTTATTTAAATTATTTTTTGTTAAACATTTTAGTATGTTTAAAATATATACTCAGTCTGTTTTCCTTCCTTCAGGAATGCAAAACTTTTTAATTTTTGTAAGACGGACTGATTTAAGAAAAGTCTCGCTTGATGTTCCATATTTTGCTGATGTTGTGCTGCCTGTGAATCACCTGAAAAACGCTATTGCAGTCGATGTGGATCGTTTGAATGGCTTCATATATTGGTCTGATTCAGTGCTTGATAAGATTCAAAGAGCAAATCTGGATGGGTCAAACGTAAGTTTTATCATTTATTCAAAGTTGATTGTATGACGAAATCTGTAGCTTAATTATACACTGTAGTTGTTCATAGTTAATTTTACATTATAGCAGAAGGATCCAGTTTCAAGCAAAAACAGATCTGATTTATATTAATTTTACAACTAGCAGAAATTTAAAAAATTTTAAATGATTAATGATAATTATACTGTAACAGATGTTTAGCCTACCAATTGAAATATTTATGTGTCATTGTTTAATTATGAATCAATTGGATAGGTTTTTGTTGCTTACTGTCATTAATAAATGCCTGTAAAAACTATATATCAATTTCATTAGATATATTTATTTTATAATATTACAACCATTTCCAATAATTTTTTAAGTACAGTACATGTATATATACTGAATTAGCATTGCATTAGGAGCAATAATAAGCATGTTGACCCATCTTTCACTTACACATGGCATGAGACAAATTCCTTGTTTTCTGTTTTTGCTAGAGTAGGGTGATACATATCCTGTCCATATTCATGTTACATGGTTGAGGATCACATAACAAGCTATATTTTCTGTCAGGTCATTTAAACACCTCACAAGAATGATATTGAAGATTTGGAGGCCATGTGAATGTGGAAATTTTATATCTTACTGAGTCCTATGATAAGGATTACTATAACGATGTATTATTGTGCCCGAAGATGTCATATTAGGATAAATTATTTGTTGGTGGGGTGTAGGACACAACCAGAAAAGTTAAATTAGTCAAATTAGCTAGTTAAATTAGATAGCTAAACAATAATTATAGGATCTTGGGCATGAATAGGAGTGCTGTGGTTCTTGCACAGACATTTATACTCCCACAATCATTCACCATTCAACCTGTGCTCAATATCAGCTAGATTCTGAAAAATATCTACAGGAAAACTACAATAGTACAGAAATTATGAACCACTTGTTCCAGATCCATATTGCATGTCCTCCCCTAAGGAAAACCTGAAGTTGCAAGGGAAATCCATGTAAGAAATTATGGTTAAATAGGGATGTTCTTAATGTACTGCTAATTCATTGTAAGGCATATGTTTTTACCAAGGGAAAATAAAGACTTCATCTCATGATGAATCTCCAAGAATAAATTAGAATTTACTGTAGAAATTACCTAAATGTGAATTTTTCTTTAGGTAGAAGATGTGATTAATAAGGGATTAGACACCACAGATGGTCTTGCAGTAGATTCTACTGGTCGTAAATTGTATTGGACTGATACAGGGAACAACAGAATTGAAGTGGCTGAATTAGATGGAAGACTTCGAAAAGTTCTCATTTGGGAAAATGTAGACAGCCCTAGAGCCCTTGCTCTTCACTATGATGCTGGGTATTAATTTTTTTTTTCATATACCATAGTTAATAAGGATGGTTTACTCATTTAATGTTTGCTCTCAGAGAGCATTTGTACTGATGATTTTTTTTTCTTTTTCTTTTTGTATTTCTTATAGGCATATGTATTGGACTGACTGGGGAGATAAGCCACGAATTGAAAGAGCTGATATGGATGGTAGTAACAGAGTCATAGTAATTGCTGATGGATTAGGGTGGCCAAATGGTTTGGCAATTAATCGCCCTGCTTCAAAACTGATTTGGGCAGATGCAAAAACAAATGTAATTTGAATAGTTTTGTTTTTTTTATTTGTGTAATTTAAATATATTTGTTGAAACTAATTTGTACCAATAGTTCAATCCTAGTTATGAGTTAGTTACCATCATAATATTTTTCCCTTCTCTATTCTTAAGTATTCTTCAATAATGAAAAAATCTGTTAATGAAAATTTATGAATTAAAAAATTTCAAATTATCATCAGTTGGAAGGAATTTTCTTCTGATTTTTGATTTGAAAATACAATATAGGACAAAACTTTCATTCCAATCTGGCACATGAAATCTCTATAGTTAAAAATTTATGAAGACTGATTTATTAAATTAAAAAAAGAAAATGAGTATGATACCTATAGAAAATGGGAAACAATTTAACTCTTAAATAATTCCGAAAAGCCTCCAGTATCATATGTTCTTTTTATCTGTAGTATCACCTATATGTAGCAGTTTTATTTTAGTGCCAAAATTTTAAATAATAAATTTTTCCAGATATACATATACTCTATAATTTAATTTAAACATATTCCACTGAAGACTGGTCTTACAGAATATTAAAATTTCAGAAACAATTTTTTTTTATTTCACCCATTTCAACTTCAAAGTAAATAAAGCAGTTTAAACTGAAACATTAATTTATCTCAGCAGTTATTTTCCTTGTTTCAAGTTTACATCATATACTTGGCATAGTGTTTTGCATAATGGCATTAGCATAATTAAACAATGATTACCTCTTTTTTTCTACAATGATGGCAGGGTGCATCCACAAAGAGGCTGGGATGAAAATCAGTGGGGCTAAGACTGAGGTTCCAGTACTTTCAAGGCAGCCTACTCGATATGCTCTCCATGTTACGGAGGCATATTACGGAGAAGTTCAAGTAACTCGAGACTGCATTTACTAGTAATGGGCAGCAGGACAGAGTCATGAAATGTGGCATTCCGTGATAATGAAACATGAGCTTGGAAATAAAGCCAAGCGCTCTGTTTTCAAATCTTTGTCCCCATTCTCATTGATGGTTTGAGTCTTGGATAATGACCAAAAGAGTGCAATCACGAGTGCAAACAGCCGAAATGATTTTCCTCAAAGGTGTCACAGGTATTAAGATAGATTACAGAGCAGAAGGTGTCACGACCTCTACTAGATAGAGTACAGAGCAGCACAATAAGGGAATCTTTAAGTGTTGGAGCCGTTGAGAGTTCTCAGTTATATTGGCATGGCCACATGATAACGAATGCCACAAACTGGTCTTCCTAGGCAGTTGCTATTTTTCCAAGCTAGTGAGTAAGAGATCAAGGGGTCGGCCTAGAACCAGATGGCTAAACTACATGGAGAATCTGGGTTTGAGTCGCTTAAGTATTAACATTGAGGACATGTGCTTGATAGTGGAAGATCATAACACTGGAGATCCTCCATAGGGCTGCTGTCTTCATGACCCTAATGGATAAGCAGGCTTGAAAATATGAGATGACATTCCACAATGGTAACAGTAAAAACCAGACTGGTAAAGAAAATTTACTCAATACTTATGAAAGCTTGGCAATGCAAAAAAAAAAAAATAGTAACAGGGGAACTGTATTCCATTATTATACTTATATATTTATTTATTTATACTTATACAGAGAACCAATTGATGATTTATTATTCTTTCAGTTGATTGATTTGGTTCAAATCAGCTACATTAATGATGGCAGTTCTAATATCTCAATCATGATTGATTGGTCTGATTCAAATATCTCAAAAACTGGAAAGCAGTCATGGACGTAGCTGTATAAACTTGTACATGTATACAAAAACATGATTATTGGTAGAAATAAGTTATAAACAGGGAAAATTTGGAGTACTGATATTGGCTTTATTCTGCAAAGCTGGAGCTGATGTTTGGTGCATATTTGTCACATAAAATTTTCACATATGTATTTGACCATGAAATCCTGGCTATGGCCATGAAAGCAATGTATCCCAAGTCAATTACCCTGATGACTGATGATAGTCTTGCTACCAAAATATGTATCCAGCTCTTTTACTATTGTTCATTGTTGTGGAAACAAAACAAAAAAAATGAGATAATCATTGTTTAATTATAGCAAAATAATGATGGGAAATACTGAAGCTATGCTTCAAATTATATAATACAATGTACAGTCATCAACAGGAAATAATCCACACGAGTTTAATACTTAATATTACATTTCATGCTAACGTGTTGTTTTAATAGCTTTATTAATTATAATTATTTAAATTTAATAATCTTAATAATGTTAACTCTAAATGTAATATTAAATTATTAAAAATAAATTAATATTGAAACGGTAAAACTTAGAGTAAAATTTAAGTGTGGATTATTTCCTGTTGATGACTGTACATGAAAAAGAAAAGGAAAAATTCCACGATCTGGATTCGAATTAGGAGCATGAGTTTCTAGCTTGTCACCTTTAGAAAGTCATGGGTGAATTTTAATTGGTACAGCTAAGCAGTCTCCAACTGTCCTAAAGACTGTTAAGCAGTCAAAGTGAAAGCTATGTTCAGTTAGTTTCATCCCATTCACAGTTTTACAGTCCTTTTATTTAATAATGGCATTGACCCTAACTTGGATATCCTTTAATGATATGCCTGAAAATATCCTCAAATTTTCCTTTTAAATTAATATCAACAAAATAAGGAATGACATTTTAAGAAATATGTTAAAAGTTATTTCAATTCAAAGAAATTTTCAAATTAATGAATAAAATTTGGATGCATTCAAATTTATTTTCGTAGATTAAACTGTATTTTCAGTCCAGGAAATGTTTAGAACATTTCTCCACAGTAAAATTTTAATAATACTTGCTGCTATTTTTTATTTTATTTTTATGTAAAATATTAATTTTATTAAATTTCATTTGAAGGTTATAGAGTCATCTGATCTTAATGGTAACCATCGCCAAGTCCTTGTGTCAAATGTTCCTCATCCATATGGTTTAACAATATCTGGCGGTTATGTTTATTGGACTGACTGGGAAACACAAGCAATTCACAGAGCAAACAAAAATAATGGATGGAGTGTTGAAATTGTACGAGATAAATTAGCTGGCCTGATGGATATTCATGCAGTGCAAATTGATGATCTAAGTAAGAAATTAATTTTTTTCAAAAATTAGTCTTAATAAGATAATAACAATAAAGGCTTGATCCTAATTTTCTTGAATTATGTAATAAGCCACCATTAACATATACATTCCTATGAAAAACTGAGAGTAGGTTGACCATAAATATGTTGACACTTGTATTTTTAACAAAAAAGCTTTTCTTTACGATTTAATATTTTGTGCAAGGAAACATTTGGCTTTTTCCCTTCTCAGACTACTGTCAGAACATTTATTGAGTAGACAAAACATTAAAGGTAGTGATGCTAATAAGTTTTAATGACACCCTTGAGTAGAGTGGAACACACCTAGACCAAGCTAATATACATGTAATAAGTAGAGAGACTTACAAGACTCCTACAAATGATTTGCAATCAACGACTTTGGATATATTTCCAGATAACTTTGATCATGGATACAGAAGGGTTCTTTCTATCACCTAAGTATAACAATCCTCATATTCTTAAGGGCAACTATGTCCAAAGGTAAACCACAAAGTATACCAATGACGATGTAGCAGCAAGTAAACATGGGCATGTACACACAACTTGATGACCATAGACTGTCTAGGCCGATACAGTTGTAGGATCACATCAAATTTCATTGTCAGAGCTTCAAGCAGTGTCAGCAAGTGAATAATACAGCACACGTTGCATATTCTAAGTTACAAGAGTGAAAAGGGGGCCAACATCCAACTCTTTTTCCCTGTTGTCTGCCCATCATTGAACACTGCACTTTGCCAAAGACATTGCAGAGAGTGCCGAGTAATAAGCTTAGATGAATCCCATTTTCAGTTGTGCTGAACTGACAATGGAGTGAAGGTGCGGTGGCATAGGCAGCATGAGTCTCTGGCCAAGAAGATTTTTGGCTCTGTCAAGACTTGGGGAGCCTTTCCACAGAACACATTAGATCCTTTAGTATGTCTGAAGAGTTCCTTAAATACTGCATGCTACCCTTCGTGGCTTTCACACACTTTGCAGGTGATGGTCTGTTTCAACAAGATAATGAAAAGAATGGTACCATATGGGCATAGCTAAAAGAATGCTCATCTGATTTTGGGATCATCTATTTGCCCATAAAGACCCCAGATTTAAGCATTACCAAATATTTGTGGGATACCATTGAGAGAAACATGAATCCAGGACCAATGTCAAGGAGGGAGTTGTCAACAGTGGTCAACAAGCCTGTTGCTGAAGTTGATTCCATGTTGTGTAGAAATTCACAATTGTTCCATACCCTTCTTATAGCCCATGTTTGGAACTGTCCAATTTCTGATGGTTCCCAAATTTGAAAGAGATGTTGAAAGGTCAACATTTTTCATCCAATGACAAAGTTGAAGTTGCTGTGTTCAAATGGATTAAAAACAAATCACAAAAAAAAATGAAAATTGAATAGCATTTGTTTAAGAGAAATAAATTTTCATTATTTTATTTCACTAGGAGCTTACCTTATATGACTTATCTTACTTATCAACCAATCCTTTTATAACTTGATCATTAATTAATTACCTATTTACGCAACATAAGCCGAGATTTTTTCCTGAAATCTGACTAGAAAAAAGTAATATTGGTTTAAATTTGCATGTGGCAGGAAAATTTTTTTTGATTGGTGCCATTTTTTTTTTCTTGTCACGAATCATTTTCTTATTATGGAAAAGCATTATTTTTTGCATTTTCGTGTCAAATGCTATAAAAAAAAACATTTTATGGTAGTTCAGGAGGTGAAACTATTGATGTGGATGGCAAATTGTTAGTAAAAAAGAATTTGTATAGATCGGAATGGGTAATAAGTGTCAGTGCACTAGGCAACATTGTAAGTGTCTAAATAATCAGATCTAAATAAATAACTACTACAATTTATGGTACTCAGTTTCGTAAATAAATTTGGTTTTGAAATGTGTATGGTTTGTATCAAGGCTGTCTTAATTGTGACCACCTTGCCAACTATAGTAATTCTGTTGCTTGATATCCGAATATTCATTAAAAGACTGGTTTTTATGAACAAGTTTCGTATATTGGGGGCTCCTGTATTTGGTTGCAACATTAAATATTTAGTTTAACATCCTTTGGTATAAGTTGATCATGTTAATATTTCCATTTTTTTGTTCAGGCATTAATAAATGTGGGAGCAGTAATGGTGGTTGCAGTCATCTGTGTCTGAGAAATTCACGAGGCTACTCCTGTGCTTGCCCCACAGGAATAATGCTAAAACGGGATGGGAAAACTTGTGAAGAAGGTTAGTTTCAGTAGATATTTAATATTGAAACATGTTAAAAGATAAAATGCCTTTTTTAATAATAAAGTTTGATTTCATTGTCAAGGTCCCCAAACATTTCTGTTATTTGCAAGCAGAGGAAGCATTCGGCAAATATCACTTGATACAGCTGATAACACTGATGTCTTCTTGCCCATATCTGATGTTCACAATGCAATCGCTATTGATTTTCATCTAGAGGAGAAAAAGATTTATTTTACTGATGTATACTTAGATGTTATACGGTAAGTTATGTTATTGTATTAATTACACTTATTCAGATAAAGCAAATATATTGTATTGGATTACAATGAATTAAAAATAAATAAATAATAATAAGAGCGTAAAAGTGTTTAGGCATATCTTTTAAAATTTTCTATATAACATACTAAATTTCTTCAAGAGATTTCTTGTATTATTATGTAATATATTTTTCAACATTAAAGTTCATGAATAATAATAATTCATAAATAATAATATAAGAGATAAATACCCGACGATTGTTTCGATTTTTCACCATTTTCGAGGGTCAAATGATGTTTTAAACTTTTACAGAGATTTTCATTGTCAATGTTATAAAATATAAATTAAAATCCATTGGAATGTTTCTTATTCTAATTTTCATAAATTTAGTAAGGAGTAAAGAAAAGTTCACTTGTATATTACTGTACAGAGTTTAATTAAACGGACACAATTTGAGGCCATCTGTAGTACAAACTATCAACCAGAATAGCACAAAGTTTGGTAGGAAGACTAATCAAGACATGGAATGAAGGATTCCACAAAAACTTTCTGTAGTTACAGATATTACCAGTAGGGGGAATTTGGCACTGTTATAACCTAAATGCATAATAATTAGCATACAAGGCAGTTTGTAATGTAAATCATCGATGACATTGGCTACAAGAATGCCAGTAAATGAGGCCTTAAAGCCAAGGGAACAGTTCAAATAAACATTCCGATGACCAGCTCTGCTAACCATGCTTGTTACTTGTGAAAATGTTTAACATTCCCCAGCCCTTGCGAGGAGAGGGGGTGATTGATTGTGCTGAAAAAAATGGTATGTTTTCATTCAGTTTTGTGTTGGTAAACTTAGAACTAATAAAAAACACTTTCACCACAACGAAAATAGATTGAAAATATACAACCTGATACTGGAAGTTCTTTTCGGAAGCAATTGCTTCCATCATTCAGCAGCCCAGGAGCACCATCATTCAAGGAAACTGAGAGAACTTGAAATTCAATTGCTTCC
>JAHWFO010003935.1:53382-64914 GCA_023313115.1 Rhysida immarginata | reverse complement strand
GGACTATGTCGAAAAGTGAATAGTGCATTACATAGAGGACAAATGTGAATATAAGATACAAAAAGAATTTTGAAAATCGGTTAACAAATAAAAAAGTTACAGCCATGGAGACCTTATTTATCAATCGCCCCTCGTAGTTTTCGGTTAACTTTTTTAAAATTAGTGTGGAGGATTATCGAAATTAAACTTCCCCATCTCAGAGGGCTGTGGAGGGTGTTCTACTGGAACAGATGACACGAAACTCGGAAGAACACATAATGCAGATGATGCACTCGCCATTTATTAAATAAACAAAAATTGGTACAAAAGGTTGCCGATAGGTGTCAATGTAACAAGATTGCAATCTCATGTGCATTAACTGAGATTAGCAATATATGATATGCAAATGACAAGTCAGATAAAAGGAGGGAGACATGCTCTGATCCCAGAACTTCAACAATGTCAAGATACAATGTTCATACAGGACAGTGCACTCACAATGCTCATATTGTTTTCTTATTTTCTATTCCACTTGATCTACATGTATTTGAAATTTAGCCTAGTAGGGGATCAGCTTAGTGAGGCTTTGCTTGGTTTTCCAAGCTTGTTAGAAAAGAGACAAAACAAACATCTATGCCCTCAACGGGATTCAAACCCGTGCCTTGCTGATTTCGAGAGTGACAAGACCTGCGCCTAAACCCTCTTGGCTTCGATTTGTTCAACAGGATTCAGGAATACATTTTATATTTAAGTCCTACTGTATGATCACTTTTAATAGTTCAAATGTTAATTTTTTTTGAGATGAAATAAATAAAGCTTATTCAGCTATATTATTTTTTAACTATCACATAAAAAGTGATTTCATTATTGGATGAATAAAGTTATTTTTTTAAATTATATTTTAGATGTTCTGATGCAGATGCAAGCAGTGGTCTGTGCCATATTATTGGAATTCCTGTTGAAGGTAAGAAAATTTTTACAATATTAAAAAAAAAAATTTTATAGCATTATAAAATTGAATAGTAGTTGTAATGCCATATAATAAAGGATTGTTTTAATATAAATTCTAATTTCATTGTGTACAAGAGGTTTTTTTTTTCTTTTCTTTTTTTCTCTTTTAATTAAATAAGGAACTATGGAATGGGAAAACGTTTAAATCACAAAAAATCTTGTTAGTGGTTTAGATGTTTTTTGTTTTTTTTTTATTTTTGTTGTTGATGTTTCCTTTCATAACAGTCTTTTTTGTAACTTAATTTTATCACATATGATGAAGAAATTCCTTCTAATGTACTCAACTCTCCAGTCATAAGAGGAAAATATCAAAAAATCCTCAAAATATCCCTAATTTACATAGATGATGAATGTAGAAAAAAAGAAGTATGAGACACAAAAACCCTGGAATAAAATAAACAGTTGGATCGTTTGAAAAACACCAAGAATAAAACATTTCTCAAATGGTGTGTACAATCTGAAAATACCTTTAAAGATAGAGTTTCCATTGCACATTTAAAAGTTGAAATCCATATTTAAAAATGGCGTCAGTTTTATTTGGAAATGGAATACACATAAAAAACCCCTCATATAAAAGTACAATAATTCTTCCATTGAAAGTACACTGTTAGATTTGTATTTTTTAACTTAGCTATTGGTTCACTTTAGGTGAGACACCTTGCATATAATGTTCATTAAGACATGTAATCAAGATTCCATCCCACCCTTGGCAAATTATAAAACAAAATGGAATTTGTAACAATACATAAAATTCCTGTTGTCCGGACTTTTCTTAGAATTGCTAGTTATTAGACTTAACATTTTCTTGAAAATCTTTAAAAATGAGCAGTAAATGAGTTAGCAGAATATTGAGAAACAGTGGAAAGGCAGCAGAGAAAGCATTCCCTTCACTCGGTGCTGTATCAGTTTCGCCAGCACACTGATGCAACTGAGCAAGTGGTGGGTGACCCAGTGGTCATCGAAGTTCCCAGGTGGTCATCCAAATTCCCGGGCGGTCGTCGATGATCCAAGCATGTCAGCAGAAGAAAACGGCGACTGCTAGATCACACCAAAGTGATGAATGCTTCAAGACAATGAGAGCAGAGTGCGAATTGCAGCAGCAGATTATCAAGTAGCAAATAACCCCATTCAGATTGTTGGAATTGCAGAGCACACAGACACAAACGATCATGTACATCTACCGCCACCCAAGAGAGAAAGCAAGCCCCATTAAAGAAATTGGGGCCACCTATTGAATAACTATTGAAGAGAAGTCGGCCACGCCATCGGAAGCCATCGGAAGATCTTGCAATCTGTTTAAAGTTGAATATACTGAAAGAAAAGGGTTGTTTGGTGCCGCTTGTACAGATATAGCAGAGAAAGGGAATATGGGCACTAAACATCATGTTCTACCAAATAAACTGAAGGCAAAACTTCAGTGCCATTTTCAAACTTGTGTGAGTTTTGACCAAGTAGCCAACAGCAGGAGGTACCTTGCATTGGCACTTGGGGGGGGGGGGGGTGGAACAGGTGTAATTGATGCAAGATGATTTGTAATTGGGAGGAAATAAAAGAACTACAGCCATAACCAAGGATGAAGAAATTATTATTATTTATTTATTATTATTATTTATTATTCTACATTATTCTACACATATTTTTCTCTATCAATATGTAAAACTCCCTCAGCTATACACAGCATTCCAACACGAGCGAAGCAGGGTAGAACTGCTAAAGGGCCATAACTTTTTACTGTATTAAATGCAAGCTTTTTAATGCTATTTTTTACTGTATAGTCACATTCCATAACTGCAAAATTTCATCAAAAAAGAGCCCGAGCAGTGCTGGGAATATCGGCTAGTTTATTAATATTTATAAGAAGGGATAGCACATATCCTGCATATTTTGATGGAAGCAACTTTGGTGTTTGTTTATGGCAGTCTGGTCTTAGATATTAATATAATTAGGTTCTCATATCATTCTCTATTTTAAAAAAATTATAGTCTTGCCATCTGCTATTGTTATTACTGTTATTAGACCTATTGCTCTCTGTATGATCAGAAAGTCTCTCCCTCATAAAGAAATTTAATAAAACAAAAACTGGTGTTATTTTTTGTATTCTTTATCTCAGAAAGTTTTTTCACATACTTAATAAACTTCGACATGTTCTTCATTTCTCGGAGAACTCCAGACGATATTCTATTTCTCGCTAAGTATTCACCAGCCGTCTCCTGTTATAGATATTATCATATCCATTATTCTCGTCTGCAATGTGTACATATCGAGGACCTGTATGTACACAGTTTATCTTTAACATATCCCTACAAGAAGAAGTCTAAGGGAGTAATGTCTGGAGAACGTGGAGGCTATGGTGTAAGACCATTGCTTCCAAATCATCGATTGGGAAACATTGAATTCAGGAATGCAGGTATAAAAATTGCTCTATGTGGCAGTGGAAAATTACCCATGTTCTCTTCTAATTGAGGCATGCTCTCCAGCATGTTCATTTAGATGCAGCTGATGTTAGCACCTATATATAGCACTTTGGCTCCTAATGTACCGTTCTTAAAAATAAACTTTCAGAGATGAAGAACAACAACATAATCATAAATTTACACTTGTTAATTCTTATAGAATATGCTTATAAATTTATTTTTATATATTTGATAGACTTTTTAATTAATTAATTCTTTTTCTTTTTATATAGATCATAATATTCATAGCACATATGTCGCATTAAGTGTTGTCCTCATGATCATTGCTTTCCTTTTGGCACTGGCATTATTTGCATGGAGACGGTACGATATATGTTTATGCAATTATATATTTTAATATATTTTATTTTTATTGACAAAAAAATTAGTCAATAAAATAAAATGGCTTAGGTTTTAAGGAATCTTCCATTGGTGTAAAGTAATAAATAACTTTAAAAGATCGAGGGAATATTTTAATTAAATAACGGGAGCTCAATTTAATTCTTACAGTGAGGTGGCCAGGAGGAGGTAAGATAGTACTTACATTAATCAGTTACTTTAAAATAATGTTTGCAGTGACTAGATCTTTCAATTAATGTTTTGTGCACTGTAAAAGATATTATGCATGTTTCTGAAAGCCCTTTATTATATTTTTTAATTGTAACTGCAAAGTCAATAACTGCTAATTTTTTTTCTTTAGGCGTAGAAAACGTCGCAGTGACACCATGGAGAGTACACTTACATTTTCTAATCCTACATATAATGTGTCCAGTGGGGACGTCTCATTAGAGAAACGTTCATCTCCGTGGCGAAGATTACGCTACCAGAGGAATGATGTGAGTAATGCTTTCTAACAAATCTTTGCAAATCTTTGTTGTTCATTCTTTCTTATTCTTGTACAAATGGGGAATGTAGTTTAGCTGAGCAAATGATGTTATTTTTGATACGTCTTAAAGGAATGTTTACGTATGAATATCCTAAAAAGAAAGAAAAAAAAGTTTTCCACATTTGTTTCCAAATTTTAATTGTGTGGATACCAAATAGTGCACTTGGTTTGGAGATATCATTTGGCATTATATTGTTTTCTTATACAATCAAATATTGGGGGAACAAAAAAAAAAAACTGGTCACAATATTAAATCTTCTTGACCCTTTTCCCAAGCTATGTAGGCTCAGCATAAACCACTTTAGGCACAGTTTGCCATACTATAATTTAAATTTATTATTTTGCCCCAAATATCTCCCCATTTTATAATTAAGTACAGTGCTCCCTCTGCATAAAGGCAAATTTATTACAGCAACTCCATATAATTATAATGAATTTTTTTTTTCCAGAAAATAAAAACTTCATTATATAGAGTTGCCATTATAAATTTGCCGTTATGTAGAGTGCCATTATGCAGAGGGAGCACTGTATAACTTTAGTAGTCTATACCTGTTTGCATACTGAATTATTATGGTGTGTAACTTAATTCTGTCAGTTTTCTTGAGAAGTCATAACTCATAAATCAACCGTTGGACTTTAACGTTTTTTACATATAGGAGAGACGATTGCATGAACTTTATTTGTGCATAATTTCAAATATTTTTGTTTATTACTTCACGAGTTACGGTGCTCAGAAATGGATCCAGACAAAGTGCATATTCGACACTGCATACTCCATTACTTTCACCTGAAGATTTCTACAAAATGCAAAAAATCATGGGTTAACTCTGCTGAACCACCTTGATTGCAGCCCAAACGTAACATTTACAGCAAGAAGGTTGTGTGAAATCAGAAGGGGATGCTAGACCATCAGGGCAGACAGTATGCACAGCAACTGCAAAATTCACAATATAAAATTCAGGAAAAACAGCCACCATGTGTGCTGCTGCACGACAATGCTCATCTTCACATTGTTCAAGTAGTGAAGGATGTCCTTAACGATCTTTGATGGGAAGTCCTATCCCACCCAACTCTAAACATTGTTCCTTTGGACTACCACTTGTTCCAATTGATGCAGAATCATCTGGCCAGTATGAGTCATCAAAATGAAGAGGGGCAAAATTGGATCAAGTTCTTCCACCCCAGAATCCAAATGTTGCCTGAATGATGGACTATCCAAATGCAAAGTTGGTGGTGGCAGCCAACAGAAATTATCATTTATATAAAATCAGCGATGGTGGACTATGTCACAACAAAGAAAAAAATTTAACAATGAGTTATCTAACAATGGGTTATTTCCAGATTATACAATCGGGTGGGTTCGCTTCTAGTCTACAATAAATATGTAATACAGTTTCCCAGATATAAATAAATTAAATTCGAAAAAATCCAACAGAATTAAGTTGCACATACGATATTTCACATTAATAATTATTTGTAAGTGTTTATTTTTTCTTTTGCACTATACAAAATATTGTTGTTGTTACTATTACTATTATTATTATTATTATTGTTATTATTATTATTATTATTATTATTATTATTATTATTATACTAGGTTATTAACAAGGAGTACAAAAAACACATTATCAAGTTTTCAACTGATAGGGCTTGGAGGAAGTGCCTTATCGCAGAGGGAACATACCCAGCAAAGTACTCGCATAGATAGACTATTTACATAGACTTAACCAGAGAGCTAACATCATACATCAACATATATCAAAGATACACAAGCTTAGGGACATTAACGCTCCTTGCTATAAATATATTCCAACATATAAATTATATTTTGACAGAGCTATAATTACTGACAAAACTATCCCTCATTACAAACCAGACATTACACTCATGGATAAACAAAACAAAATGACCTATATAATTGGTATTTCCATCCTCAATACACATAACTTATAAAAGACCTACACAGACAAAATTACTAACTACGTATACAAATCTTTCACACAAAATAAAAACTTTGGGGAGCCAACAGAGCACATATTGTTACTATCGTTCACTAAGGTTTTTCCACACAACTCATTACACAAAAGCTGTCAACATTGAATATAACCCACACCTATACAAAATCTTATAGAAAGCCACAATCCTAAACACTTGTCACATAGTAAGGAAACTCCTACACCTAGACATTAATACTCCCACAACATATGATTCTTCCCTCCCCTGCATTTGAGCCCCCCTTGAGCTTGCCCCACTCTTGGGTCCACCTCTGGGACTTGGCTTTCGGATTTGATTTGATTTTAGCTTTTCCAAAATAATAATAATAATTTCAATTGCAATTTTATTTATGTGTGAACAAAAAGCAGTTGAGAATTAACCTTTAAAACGAACACAATAAAATAATAAATTGGAATGGCGGAATGGTACATTTGCACAGGCCTACCACGAGATGGTGATATGGACTCAAAAAAGAAAAATGTTTTTTTTCAAAAAGAGGAAGCTGTTCGTGTCGTATTTATTGTGTTTGGAGCAAAGAAATGAATGCTTCTGCCATTTCTTCTTTTTTAGAAAAAAAAAATTAATTTCTCTAAAATGGCTTAGCCCATTTCCAAAAAAATACGTCAATGCATAGTTTAAGGACCCCCTCGAAATATTAAAAAATTTATTTTTTTTGGAGGGGGGATCTGGGGGGGGGGGTATATAGTTGTTAACTCAAAAATGGCTCATCACAACCAAACAAGTCATTTACAAAAAAAATTTGCCTTACTGAGAGGAGTCCTACATGTCAAGTTTATTGAGTTTGGTTCGCTGGTTTGAACGCTACAGCCATTTTTTAATTTTTAGAAAAAAATTAATATCTCTAAAAAGGCTTATCTAATTGACATAAAAATTACACTAAGGCACAATTTAAGATACCCTCTAAGCATGTATATTTTTTATTTGGTTCTGCTATTTGTAGTTTCAGAGGAGTTAGTTGCACAAAATACGTACATATGTACATACAGACGGAAAATTTCTTTTTCAAAATTTTAACATATCTTTACGAATCATGAGTTTAAGTCGATTTCAGCAAAAAAAAAAAATTGAGTTTCTGAAAGGAACACATAGGCTTCACTCTTAGAGAGTGGTAGGCCAATAATTAAAAAAATAATACAATTTGAAAAAAGATGCAAGTTTCTCAGAGGAGAAAACTTTCAATTGACAGAGATAAACACAAATTTATAAAATCAAAACAAAGACAAAAATGTGAGAAGTAATCAATTCACACAAAAAAATCCAATCATTGAGCATGTGAAAGTAGAAAAAAATTAAAGGAAACTACTTTAAATTACTAAGTTTGTTAATTAGTTTAATTTAATCTGATAAATGGAATAATTAAAAGTGTGTTTATGAACATCGCAATTTTTTTACATTGTGGAAGCATTTATGTTAAAAACACTGAAAAATTTTTAGGCGAACAAGGATATTATAAATGGCTTTATACAGAAAATCCATATCATTTCTTGTTACAAATTGACAAAAATGAAGGCAACTATAACTCCTTTAAGTATGTTGCTTATGTACGTTATAGTCCATATGACATAAAATAGCAAGTGAAAACAATTTACGGAAGCATGAAAATACATTAGTGCTAGCAAAATAGATGATACTGGCTCAGATGTCACCCAAGTTACCAAGGTCAACTCTTGAGTCAGGCAGACATTTGAAAAATATGCCACAGGCTGTCAGGGCTACTGGTGATAAAAGCAGCACCAACTCCTGTCCATCTACTGCAATGCCACAACCTACCCCTATGGATTCCAGAACTCCTTTGCTCTCAACCACTAAGGCCATGCCAACTCATGAAATGGATATATGACATAAACCACATATGATGCTCACATATTATACAGCCATTAAATTGGAAACTGGCACAATAGTTTACAGACAACACCTGTATACTAACTAGGGAACCATACTAATCTGTACCTCACATTTCATACCAAATGGAAATATTTAGTGCATATACAGTTAATCACCTAAAGCTAATAAGAAATCATGATATTCAAAATAAACCACAAAAATTGAGTGCATATACAGCCATAGACTTTGTATGGCATTGGAGGTTTTTGGTTTTTGTGGTTCGTTTTGAATATTGGAATTTCTTATTTTGCAAGCATCAATAGTAACTTTAGGTGAGTAATGTATTTGTTGTGATACTGTGAAGTACAGGTTCGTATGATTCCCTAGTAAGTACAGAAAGACATACCCTAACTATAGTTATTGAATAGCATATTGCAGATCAGTGTCGCACAATTAATAGAAAAAAATTTAAAGCCTCTATCTGGGCTACGGGGGTGGTTGTAGCCTGGTAGTCTTGCTGATCGGAAATGATCAGTGGAGTTAAGCAACAATGGCACAGCCAGCTGCTGGATGGGTGATCACCAGTAGAATTCCATATTGAACCCCCCCCCCCCCACCCCCATGCTTCACAGGGCACATAAAGCCGTCGGTCCCAGTTGCTGCTGACATCTTACAGCAATCGTTACTGTTTCAAAACCCTGCACCTGATTCTTGGAGCCCTTGTGCAGTATCAGCCCAAAAACATATATGATATAAGGCTTATCATATCCACCTTCACATTCAACTGGGCTACAGAAAATAAAGCAAGAAGTTGCACAATAGTTACATAATTTACTTGCACAAACAGACAACCAGAGCAGATTTAGATTTACATGAACTCAAAGATAACACAATCAACCGTGATCCTCCTCATGATGCTTCTCCATGAGACAACACGGACATTAAACTTGGTGAACCATTAAGTAACACTCTTCAGAGATACCTTGTAATTTAAACAGATCCCACAAACAGGAATACAGGGAAAATTAATACATATTTATCTTTAGAACACATACACCTTCTTATTTATACTGGGGCATTTAATTATATCCATATTGGCAATGAAACCAATTTATATATGCACAATAGAAATCTAAATAGCAAAAATGAACTGAGTCTGATACTGATGAGAATGAGCAAACAGTTATGTAATTTACGCAATACTCTAAAACAGAATGTAAGGATTGATCGAAATCAAAGTCAGAACAGAACAATATCTGCAACAAAATTGAATGTCATCCAGTCAGACAGTCCAATAAAAACCAAGTGTTCAGGATGATGAGAATGATATGGTTTTGCAAAAGATCTGCAGTGAAAAACTGCCTCTTAAAGACAATAATAGAATGCATGATCTAGCTAAAGGAAAACACTATTGATGTAACTGCTTAAGGACAGGTCACATATTGAAAACATGCTCTAAGAGCATAGGAATGCGACGTCTGTTGAGGTTGTCATCACATGTGGAGAGTCTTACAGTGTTGAAGAGGGAAAGAAAAAGCAAAAACAACATGAGAAACAATGTGAGCATTTCTGAATTAAGGACTAAAATTCTATTCAGATTCCAAAGAAACTTCACATTTATACTACTCTTAACTCCTTCAAAGTTTTTGACACAGTATTAGGTGAATTGGACATTAAGGCATCGGAGTTCTAATTAGAGTAATTCTGATTTTAAAAATTAATAAAATGTAGATGGATGTTTGAATTTAAGATGGCACCCTGTGAAATGAAAACAAATCCAGAACATGTTTATTTGGGGTCCTGGGCCTGATTTTTCTACTAAACATCTATGAAATATTTATTCCTTGGTTGTGAGCAAAGTGGAGTGGAAAATTCACAGTATAACTGCCCCAATATAGCCATCAGTAAACTCACCACTATGAAATACACTCAAAGGCCTAAAATTCTTGGGACAGCAGTATGCAAATTGAAAACGGCTGTTACCCACACAGAGAACATGGAATAATCCAAAACTGCATATAATGGTTGCTCCCATGTAAATTGGGGTGACCAGAATTTTTCTTATGCAATTGGGGACATGAACTGGAAGTTGGGTGAATACCGGAAGTCACGTGACATTGGGAGCTGCTGAGATCACACCGGCGAACCATCTGTGCTCCTCGTCGGTAGGGAGGATAGAATTTTCAGAAAGTAAAATAGGAGACTCCTCTCTCCTGAGTAAAAGACGCCACAACTCAGTCAGTAGTTTTAAATCATGTAATTCATCAACTGAAGATGTCGCGATTCTCCAGAAACCAGGGAAAAACAAAGGTAAAAAGGATAAAAAAGAAAAAAGGAACCAGACATGTGCTCAAAGCCAAGAAAACCACACCCCGCCATCCTTACAGCAGTCTCAGAGTGGTAGCCCTGTCTTCACAGCTAGGGCCCCTACCATAAACTTCACTTCAGCCTCTCTTCATTCAGACGACATAGCAAACCAAATAAACATAGTGGCTCGTCCGTGGCAATAAACTAATAACGGTCTCTCGTACAAACAGAAAACCCCCTTCACGTGGAAACGACAACTCTCTTGAATCGGTTCAAACATCTCAAGAGGAATCTATTTCTCCGGACTTGTTCCGTAAAATGAATTCCTCGCTGGTTGGACTTAACCCAAGTGTGTCCAAGTTGAATTCAGGAAAATTCCTTGTCACAACCACTGGTCACAACTCTCCCCTTTTACCCTAGAGGGTCAAGGGGCTGATAAGGCCTGCTCCTCGCAACCAATGGATACTGGAAATCACAATGAGTCAGACTTCGAAACGGCATTAGGAAACCAGTCTGTAGATCAGTTGGCAAGCAACTGTTTGAAACTTGTGAAATCAAATAAAGATGGCGAGCCCAAGAAAATAGGAGAGGCCTTTAATATTATAAGATCCAAGCTCTCTCACACGCCCGCGTGGCTTACAGACATCATCGACTGGTGGAACGGCATGCTTTCACCTCTCGCTTCAAATGGTCTTGATGTCAGCCAGGAGCAAAAATAACGTAGCTGTAATTCATTGGAATATTAGAGGACTATTCTCCAATTGAGAAGACGTCTCTCTCCTAAAAAACAAAGCAGATATTTTAACTTTTTGTGAAAATTTTCTTAAGCCAGACATGTCCGTTAGCATATCTAAATTTCATACTTACATAAATAGCAGGGAAAAGTATGGTGGTGGAAACCTGACTTCAGTTAGCTCCACTATCCCCCATTATAATAACTTATCCAAACATATTGGGGACGTAGCAATAATTGATTTAGTGGTATTTCTCCAGGAAACTTGGCTACACATATACAGCGTCTGTGTCCTCAGCTATTTGAATAAAGAAAATTAGAGA
>JAHWFO010003935.1:32885-53282 GCA_023313115.1 Rhysida immarginata | reverse complement strand
TTGTAGCAATTGGAGACTTCAACGCAAAAAGCCCCTTATGGGGCTGTAGCAGTTACAACCAGAACAGTCATTATCTAGAAGACCTCCAAAGTCAACTAAACTTTTCTATTCTATTCACTCCCGAACACACATATCACCCATCCAACTCTGCATGGTCTCCTTGGCAAATCTCGATCTTGCCATGGTATCCTTGGACTGTCCCTTTCCTATGCACCTGGAAATATTCCCAGGCTCATACGGAAGTGATCATCAGCCTATACAATTAAACATCTCCCTAAAGCCTTCAGTTCGCCCCACCCTCTAGTGCACGACTTCCAAACCTTAAGACTGCTGCTATTTTCATTCTCCAGATATTCTCAACCTTCTGAAAGCTTTCCAATCCAAAATCCAAAACTCTATCCCAAACAAAGCTAGGGTCATGCCCCTGAGGCCATGTTGGTGGAATGCAGACTGTGAATTAGCTGTATGGGAAAGGAACAAGTTCAAGAGGATGTTCCTAAAATGCAGGTGTGATCAATGCTGATTTTTGGTTAAAAAAACCAAAGCCAAATGTAATAAAAAAAGGATAGGAAACTCAAAACAATCCTCCCCTAGATGGCTTTCCTATCAAGAAAAGTCCATCTTGTTTAGACTCAGAACTGGACATGCACCGCTAAATAAATTCCTATATAATTTAAAAATAGTACCCGCCAATCTTTGTAAGTGTAGGGCAAAAGAATCAGTGGAGCACGTATTACTTCATTGTCCCCCTGAAAGAGGAACTTTATATCTTTCAGGAACTCTAAAGCAGAGGAATCTTTATATCTTTACAAAATATTCTCCTCGCCACCCCGATGAGCCAAAAATTGAAGCACGTTGTAGTAAAGATTTTATTCAAATATTTAAGTGCAACTGAACTGTTATGAAAACTGCAAAAACTCCTTATCAACCGTTAATTAATCCTTGCACCTTAACTTGACCTGGGTTTTCCCCTATACAGGGTGATTCAGAAAGGTAGGTCAGGAAAGAATGACCATGCACAGTTTGTAGCGGGGAACAGTATTTTCCTATAAACATGGGTCCAGAAATGCATCCTTACAGAGATAATGCAACTTGTACGAGGTAGGGTCCATGTAATGGATGTGCGTTACCTGGACTGCAATGGTAGGGTCCATGTAAATTCGGATCTAAACATGTAAATTGTTCGTGTTCTCTCCTTTAAAAGAGAGGAAATGAAACATGCACAGTCATTCAGGATAACTTTACACCATACAAAACAAAAAAGATTTAACCCCTTCCCCCTCCCCTATGACTTTCCTTCCCCACTGAAAGTCATAAGATACTAGGGAAAAAATAATTACAGGGCTCTTCTAACCCACAGTGGAGGGGAAGGGTTAATTCAAGGATGGTTCAAAGTTACCCTGATTGACTGTAATTCCATTGTCGTGCAAAGGATCGCTTGACTAATGCGGAGCTGGTGGACATGCATCTCGTCTATGGCGAGGCATAGGGTAATGCTACTGAAGCAGAAAGGATTTACCAACAGCGTTTTCCAGATCGTGATCACCCACACTTTCGAGACCAGAGTTTGCAAGAATCTCGTCCGCAGACTAAACACCTGCATCGAGGCTCAGGGTCGGCATTTTGAACACCTACTGTAATGTCATTCCTACCTCGTACAAGTTGCATTATCTCTGTAAGGATGCATTTCCGGACCCATGTTTATAGGAAAAATTTTGTTCCCCGCTAAAAAACTGTACATGGTATTTCATTCTTGACCTACCTTTCTGAATCACCCTGTACAGGGTGAGGCATTTATCTTGAGATAACTGAATATCTCGGAAACTAAGCATTGTACGAAAAAATGTCCAAAATTAAAAGTGAATTATTTTGTGGGGGAAATTCATTAGTTAAAAAATTACCACCCCCCTTGTGAGGGGGGCTGAGGGAGGGGGTAACTTTGAAATCTTAAATAGGAACCCCTATTTTTAATGGTATATTCAGATTGTACACAATATTCGAGAAATGTTTTATACTTGGTGCTTTTTCAATCGATCCAACCATTTAGGAGATAGAGGCCCTGAAAGTGTGGAACATTAAAAGTTTTGAACCCAATTTTATCGATGAAGACAAAGAGATAGAGAGTGGGTCTTACAGACATTCCTATTCTACTTTTTGATGATCTTTAAGAATCCGAAGTCAGAATTTCAAAAATCCAATATTTTTCAATACACACGCCTAGACTCTGTCTCCATAGGACTCCTGCTCCCAAAAGTTTACTTGTGCATTAAAAAATTTTGAATTTTTGAAATTCTGACTTTGGATTCTCAAAGATCATCAAAAAGCCTAATTTATTTATTTATTTATTTATTTATTTATTTATTTATTTATTTATTTAACAACAATTGTCACACTGTAGGATTAGTGTCCCCATACAAGCAAAGCTCTGGAGAGATTACAAATGACAATAAAACAAATTATAAAGTTACTGAATAGAGACATAAAAACACATAAATCATAGAAATGTGAACCACGATAATTGGTGATTAATAGTTTGTGCAGTGATATAAAATTTCAAATAGAAACAATCAATTAATTTTATTTTATTTATGTTTTTATTGATGATGATCACTTTCGCCTGTGATGTATTAATTTACACCGTGAAGCAAAGACCATGCCTCCCTCAATTGACATCACCAAGTTGGATGACCTGCTATTAGAAATTGCATTCAAAATTTTCATTTTTTTTCATACATTTAGGGTTCAAATTAAAATTTTAATTTATACTTATTACAGTGGAAAACACCAATGCCAACAATGACAAGAGCTTATAAATGACAACACTGCCAACAATGTAAATTATTGCTCTCCTTACTCTTCTCACTGCCAGGCCATTCCAGCCAATAAGCTCTTGACATTGATTGGCTGTATTCTTTCGCTGAACAGAGTATAGATAGCCAAATGGCCCTGATTCATAAGTCGGGAATCCTCCTTGCCCTGAAACATCGAATATATAGATGAAAATTAATAATAAATACAGAAATTGACAAACTGAAGATCACACTTCAATAATATAATAATTTTGATGTTGAAGGTCTCTAGTCCAGGTTGTGAAATTTTTCCTTCCCTTTTCAACACCAAAATTATTATTTTATTGAAGTGTGATCTTCAGTTTGTCATTTCTACAGTCCTGGAAAATATGATAGGAACTTTTGTGTTTTCAACATAACATTTTTAATAATGAATTTATTTCAACGAAACTTTGCACACCTGTGCCCACACTGCATTGACACCACTGGTTTCAATTCAGTCAAAATATTTAAAAAATTAGTTGAGCCACAACCAATTTTTGAAAAAAGGGTGGAAAAAATGATAGGAACACCTTCAGTTTTCATGAGATTGCTCGTATTTAATACTTTGTAAATCCACCATTTTTGTTGATCACATGAAACACACGGTCCTTCAGAGATTCTATTAGTTTTTCAAGAGTTCTGCACGAAATTTCTTCCCAAGCCTCAAGAACAGCCTGTTTGAGACTCTGGACATTCTCAAACTGCCGCCCGTTCTTATAAACGGCCCGAACCATGATTCCCCAGAGATTTTCGATGGGGTTAAGGTCTGTGCTTCTCAGGCCAATTCATAACCCTGATGTTTTTGGTCTTGAACCATTCCATAGTCGATTTGGAAACGTGACATGGGGCGTTGTCCTGCTGAAATATCCAATCTTGGCCTCCGATGATTTGGTCCAAATGGGATAAGATACTTCTGAAGCACTTCTTGGTACTTGACGCTGTTCATGCGACCATCTACAAACACTAATTCCACCTTTCTACTGGCACTGAATGCCCCCCAAACCATAACTGAACCGCCACCCTGGATGCGCTTCGAAAAGTGCTTTGGTTCCATTCGTAAATCGTGCCAATAGTAGTTCCAACCATCGAGACCATTGAGGTTGAACTTTTTTTCATCACTAAAGATGACTGAGTTCCATTCGGAAGTTCAGGTTTGATGCTGTTTGGCTAGCTAAAGACGATCGACTTTGTGCTGTTTGGTAAGAGGTGGTTTCTGTTTCATTTTCTGGCATTGGAGATGAGGACATTGGTTGAGATAGTTATTAATAGTTCTTCGATGAGCCTGTGTTCCAGTCGCCTGTTTGATGGAGTTGGCAGAAATTTGCTTGTTGCTTGGCATGCGAAGAATTCGACGGTGGTCTCTATCACTAAGTGCTTTAGGCCTTACTGTCGTTTTCTTTGTACCATATGATTCTGGATTTTTCAGGAAAGATGAAATTACTTGCTTGGACCTTCCAATCAAATGAGAAATTTCTGCTTTTGACATACCTTGTTCTTTATATGCCATGATTTTTCCTCTCTCATAATGGGTAAGTTGTTTACCACGTCCGATTTTGAAGATACTTAGTGAACAAGTTTTATTTTATCAGAGATATGTCTTCTTGTTCAGAATTGCATATTAGAAATGGTGAGAAGGTCTCACATTCCCAGTTTGGGAGGGGGGGGGCAGATTATTCATTTAGTTCCTATCATTTTTTCATTTTTTCCACCCTTTCCTTCAAAAATTGGTTGTGGCTCAACTAATTTTTAAAATATTTTGACTGAATTGAAACCAGTGGTGTCATTGCAGTGTGGGCACAGGTGTGTAAAGTTTCGTTGAAATAAATTCATTATTAAAAATGTTATGCTGAAAACACAAAAGTTCCTATCATTTTTTCCAGGACTGTATACATGTATTTATAATTAAACTAGGGTTCAATACAAAAAAAAATTGTGATGTAAAATAAAATAACCCCATCTTGATTACACTTGCTGTATTTCAATAAAATGAATAAATAGATACAAATGTTAATTGAAAGGAGCAAGAGGGAGAATATAATCACAAATTTAAGTGGTTTCCAAACTGTTGGAAGTGCATGCAAAGATAATTTTAATCTCCTAACAAAAGTTGGAAGAAAGAGATACTGCAGAGGAACATGGGAATCAGTGCACTACAACACACTGTTAATAAAGATATGAAATATTGTAAATGTATAAGAATTTTGCAGACAAAATTATTTTACTATTTTGTCTATGTATTAATGAAATAAATAATGACATTTTATTTTATTTTTATCTTAGGACAAAGTTCAAGAAGCAAACCGTGAGGAGAAACTCAATAATTTGGAACGAGCTGCTCTGGTTACTAAAAAAGTGGACAATGTAGAAAATGAAAACCAGAGGTTATCATCAGCACCAACTCCTCCTCAGCGTCTAGAGTGTGTGAAAAATAATCTCTATGCTGTTGCAGGTTGTGCCAAAGCTTTTAATAATCGTCCAATTGTTACATACAGTGCCGTAGAAACGGACATATAAAAAAATTAAAAATAAAGAGTGAGAGAAAGATCAATGGATGTATTATGTTAAAAGCCATCAACAGTATGTATGAGTGAATGATTGTACGTGTGCATGTTTGAAAGAGTGAATGAGCAACATAAACAACATTGTACAAGTGAAAACACATTAAATTTTTTACGTACACTAAAGATGAATGTATGTTTTTATATTTGATAGAACCTCCTCCTCTTTTGTATGCAAAACACATGGGATAAGAACTTAAACTATAATTGAAATGGAAAATAGACATTGCTTTAACTTGCTAAAAGCCTATTTTCCCTTTAAAAATGCCATACCACGTAAACTTTTTGAAATATAAAATGTACATAGTTTTTTGTTTGTTTTCCTCGATTCAACTTGTTATTATAGAATAATGTTTCATTTTCATACTAGATTTAAATGCGTTTCCAAATGTTTTTTGAGTCCAAACCTAGCTTCTCCTTAAAGAGAATGTCTATTATTTACATATCTGAAATTTTATCAATAATGAATTGTAATTAACAATATTTTCTTATACCGATATAAAGAAAGGCAGCTTTAGAAAGAAATGTTTCAGATGAATTTACTGCATCATGATCAAGACCCTGTTACTTTTATTATATCTTTTTACAGTTCATTTAGCTGGATGGAAGGAATAAATAAACTGAATGTCTTATTATATGTTAACATTCAAAGCATATCATTGGCAGTTATTAAGATATTTAAATAAATAATTTTCTCTTCAGTGCAATACAATATTTTAAAGAAAATCATGTAAAAAAGAATCTGTGATATTATAAAATTTTCAATGTTAAAATGTTGAGTTTGAAATGTTTAAAAAAGATAAATAGGGTTAAAACATAAAAAAAAAAACTCATTACAAATTTTCTTAAGCATTGATGCATTATAAATAATACAAGTGTCATCTATATTAATAAAAAAAACAAATGCCTTTCTGCCTAACTGTAATGATGTTGTTTAATTGTTACCAAAGTTATCCAAACTTTTAGAATTTATTTCACTTCTGAAGAACGGGTGAAGAGTTTTCAAGTGATAAATCTTTTTTCCATACAATACCTCTTGTGCAATGTTAAGTCTTTAGCCCATGTACTTTATGTTCAAAAAGGAAAAAAAGAATCTGTAAATAATTAACTGATAAATAAAAAAATTATGGTGATTTTTACTATTTTCTTTAAAGTTTGTTTGTTTTTGTTTTTTTTTTTCAAATTATAAAATTGTTCTAAATTTGATAAATTGTTTAATTGTATAAAAACATTATTTTTGTAATTATGAGAGTTGTCTTTTTTCTTCCTTAGAAAAAGGGATTTATACATTAATTTAACATTAATCAAAGGTCCACACATCTTCACAGCTTAACACTACTTTCCCACAATCAAAACTTAGCCTTAATAAATTATAGTTTAGCATACAATTATTTTTTAACACTATGCTATTTGCTCCTTTCTCCCTGTTCAGTATAATCTGAAAAATGACAACTTTAATGAAGAACAGCCCAAAAGACAATCATAAATAGTGGTTTGTGCATGGACTTTGTTGTTTCTTGGAGAGCAGTATCATTTACATATTTAGAAAAAGCTTTTTTGCTTTTGTACCATATCAGATGATGATAAATTGCAAAATAGGATAAACAAATACACTACAATAAATACATTACATTATTAAACTTTCAGATTATACAAAATAAAACAGTATTATTTCTATCAACATTATCATAATTTAAAATTTACAAAGCACAACTATGGCATACCCTACAGTAAACCAATTAAACCAGCTGTATCAAAGCACTGAATAGATAGAGGAGGGTGCCATATCCCTTTCCCTTCCTAAGATTAAAATTTAAGAATTCACCAGAAAAGAAGATAGTTATCAATTCATTTGTAAGATTATTTTTAAAGGGCTAAAGCATAGGCTTTCTAATTCGAGTCCATTGGGTCACATTTACTCACTGTGGGCATATATGTCTGTTTATTGTGTAAAAGCTTTCACAATAAAGATTTAGACATGTAGACGGATGTATAATCACGTGACAAAGTGCAAATGGCCTAGTTCCTGTTACCCTCAAGTAAGCCAAACCACTGAAAATGAGGGTTTTTGACATATAATACTTTAATGTCTATTATTTAGTCCAGTAGTAATGGCAAACAGTTTAATGACGTTTGGTTTTTAGAGATATCACAAGATGCAGAGTTTACATTGGATTTACAGCAATTTGTGAGTGCTGACCCAGCTCTCTCAAATTAGTTTATGTAAGGAATAACACTAGCACTGGCTTTAAACAAGAATACATTATTTTTAATAAAAAGAAAAATATAGTACAAATAATATCTAGATCATGAGTAAATACCGGTAAGAAATATTTTCATTCAAATTTAACCTAAGAATGAATTTTATGGATATGATTTTGTATAGTGGGAAATAAATTTCTTTGATGTATAAGGTTTTAGAATATTTCCCAATATTCTGTTAGGTTACCACAATATAAATTAGCCTATATATTTTCCTTTATTTACTCCATAATGTGCTGAGAAAAATGTTTGCAAATTCAGGATAAGCATATCTCAAAATGCACAAATTTTATGCCTCTGTTAAGAAAGCAGCCTTTTTTTTAAAAAAAATAGAATAAAAATTAACTGATTAAGATATAAATACGGAAATAAGAAAATTCTATTCATTCAAGTGCAATTAAATTCCAGATTGTTCAAGATCTGGTGCATTGTGCATTTTTGGGACAAGCAAAATCATTTTAATAGCACAAAATTTTGTTTTACCTTATTATTAGGTAATATTTTAGTGTTTCTATACGAATCAAACAGAAAATTTCAGCATCTTTTCATTTGTCTAATCATAGATTCACATAACAAAATCTTTGGTTTCTATCTAGGGTAAATAGATATAAGCGTTTGGTTCATGAGCATTCATTTTTTATGAATCCTCATGCCTAATATAATGTTCAGATTATATCTTGAAATTAATTAAATAACAAGCTCTGGTCTCAAAATTGTTAAAAGATCCTCATGAGATGAATATTCAATAAGGCAGTTTGCCTCGTTATTTCAGATTCACATTAGCATTTGGGCAAAAATATTGGAGAACCACTGCTAGTCGAGATCATTATTAAATTATATATAAGGGTATGTCAGATATGACCTGGCATTTTAATTTTCTTAATTTAAAAAATAAAAATTATTGCATGCCAGATTCTCCTACATGAACCAATACCCATATTTCAGTTTTCAACACTCATGCCTCACAATCTAATAGGACATCTGTGATGTGAGCATACAGGTCAAACAGTGATGTGTGATCAAGTTTCTAGTGAAGAAGGGCAGAAACATTGGCTTCAATTCATAGAAAACTTCACAGCTATACATGCATTATCAAAAACACAGGTGTTCATACGAGTCCATGCTTTCAAGGATGGACAACATGTAGTAACAGACAGTCCAAATATAAACCAGTTGCAGATGCAGTGAGGAAGGGAACATTCAACAGGATGAAAATTTATCCTCCACAATTGACAGATTTCTACTTGTGAAACTACATCAGGAGCACAAAGCTGATGAGGAGGTTAATGCTTCTGTTCAACAACGCATATCCCCATATAGCCAGCAGGGTGTTTGTCAACATCAACATTACTGAAAAAGTGCTTGACCATCTTTCCTATTGACCAGGTCTTTCCCTTTGTGATTACCACAAATCTGAGTCCTTGAACGGATTTCTAAGCAAACAAAAGTCTTGAAAGTGAAGAGAAAGCAGAACCATTTGTACTGCAGTGGCTGTGCAGTAGACTCTGAGAATTTTTCACCAAGAGAATATAGGCCTTCCCACACTGGAATAAATGTACCTACATAGAGGGAGACTACAAGGAGAAATTCACCATGGATTATAAACAGGTGAGTCCATTTTCTAATTTTTGGTGATTAAAATTCCAAGTCATATCTGAATCATCCTTGTTGTAGAAGAGCTTGCTAAATTTTTGATCAAAGATCAACTTTCTTAGAAGCTATATAGCTCAATAGTGATTTAAAAACAAATGCTATACTTTATATTCCTTTTTTTTTTAATAGGAAAGTTTTCAATTTCAGTGTGATTTATCATGAAAATCTTGCAACTGATGTTATGGATACACCTATTTTATGTGCTAGTAAGAATCTACATGTTGAATAGCCTCTATAATATGTATAATATGTACTAATGATATTATTATCACCATTTCTTTTGTTTTTGTGTATGCCAAATTATTACGTTCATCATAAGAGAGAGAGAGATAACAGGGTTTGTTTTTGAATAGGGTTTGTTTTTTTTTTGTTTTTTTTTAAAGATTGCCATCTGCATTCTTTTTCAATTTCAAATTTTTTTGGTTAGGATGAGGAGAGGAATAAGGCTAAATTATAAATATAGCATATTTTTGACATGTACATACTACAGATTACACATTCAAAATTTAATGCGTTTGGATCTCAGCCAGTGTAAATTAACAAATTTCACAATCTTGAAAATTCATAATTCCTTATAGCAATAACATTTATGGATTTCTTTTTGTTTGTAATCAGTGTTGGTATCACTCTCTCTCTCTCGTTGTGATTTGTTAACTGATATCTCTTGCCACAACTGCTAGATGAAAGCCGTCAGTAAATTTAAGTTTTGCACTTGGAAATAAAGCATTTCATTTTTAAACATTAATTATAAATTCTTAGTCTATTTCTTATAATTTATTATATTGCAAATGCTTTTTCAAGGTAATTAGAAGAATATCCCCTCACCAACCCTTAAGACTGTTTTAGCAGCAACAAGGCCAGAAAATTATAAAGAAGGAACCTCTTATACACAATAAAAGATTATTATATGACTTGTATCCACAGTGGTCCTATCAGTCAATTAGTAAGACCATATTACAGTCAAACCTCGATATAAGGATACTCTGCTTATAAGGATATTTTCTTCTGGTCCCGAGGATATCCTTACAGCAAGGTTCGACTGTATTTAAAAGTAGCACAGGTCTTGTTACATGTTTTTTAAGATCAATCTCATCATGTCCAAAGTAAATATAATTGCTCCATGACTTAAGATGGGGTTGCATTCTGAAGACCGCATTATAACAAATTAAAATAACTCAAAGACAATATGAGGTATCGCGATATGTGGCTTCCCGTCTAACCAACTCCTCAGAGCATACGGCTCATGCGCAGCTAATGACATGATTGTAGGCAGAATTTCAAAATGGAGAAGTAGCACATGCTGTTCTGCTATTATATTTGAAATACGCCTAATTATCAGTGTGTAACTCATGGATATAATTCGGATACCAGAAAAAAGAAAAACTTAGTTATGTATCCATGGATAAAACGTCAACTTTCATCCATTTTCTCCACCTTCTGAATGTAGAAAAAGAAAACTGTATTTGGATTTAGTACGAAGAGACACACTGCCCACGGGAAGGAGAAAAAATTTGTATTGCGCATGTCTAGAGCTTGAGCATTGTAAGGAAGCCGCATATCGTGATACCTCCTATTAAATTTTATGATAATAATATACAAACTGAAATTCTGTTGTTCCATTACTCATTTATGGTTATACTTTTACTAGTTTTGCTTGGGAAATTATGAATAAAGAGATTTATATGTAAGAGTTAAAAAAAAAATACTGAAAACAAGTTGACAATAATACAGCTCATAATTTAAATAGCTCATTAAAATTTAATATTGCTTTTATAGCATAATATCAGAAAATCTTATGCTGGACTATTGTAAGTCAAGACAGAGCATTTCAAAAAGAGCTTTGCAATTTTGAAAGAGTATATATGAGGATCATTATGGAATTCAAAGCAACCATTTTTTCCTTGCTAAACCTGCAATAACATTCCAGAATGCGCTTAAAAGCCTATTCCAGATAGCCTGACTGGTTCCCAGCACCTGTTCTGCAAGAAAAAGAGGACATTTTGGTGATTTCCACAAAAGGTCATACACATTATTGACACATACGCAGCAAATGGTATTCGCTGCCTTCTCCATCGCTGACTGCATACGCTGGATAATCTTGGAGACTATTTTGAGGAGTAGCATTACCGTGTTCCTTGTAAATTAAACTTCTTTATTAAATAATGATAGTATTTTTTTATTTATTTATTGGGATCCAATACATCCATCCAGGGCCTGTATGGCCAGAGGCCGACGAGTTGGGTCCCTGGATGGACCTGGATTGACGACTTCTGTATGATGGTCACAGCAGCCGGGGGAGTCAAGATTGTCTGTTACTGATGGTCGCCCATCCAGTGACTAGCTGTGCCTGATGTTGCTTAACTTCACAGTTGTGTTTAGTGAAAGCCCACCAGGCCATAAATCCTGACTCCCCCATATATTTTTCAATATACCACCCTCCTCCAACTTTTTTACCCTGACTCTGATGAATGTAGTGGTCACAGTCAGAAGCATATCCAACAGGCTTTCAATGTCCTCTTTTATAATCTTCTTTAGTCAATGTTACTCATGATCCTCAACAAGTGTTTTCACCTGTAGGAAAATTTCTTGCTACCTGCTTTTTGGACACTCTTGATACAGTAACTCTGGAAAATTAAGTCTTGCAATATTTGAGATATTCACCTCAGCCATCTGAGCCTTACTAATCATCTCTCTTTCCAAGTGGCTTTAATTATGAGTCTTTCCCATTTTTAGCAATCCAACATTCAGACATTGAAGCACTTTCCTAGCAACCTCATTTTCAGTTGCTTCATGTCACAATTTGTTTATGTCTGTGAGACCAGCATGCATTCGATCATTATTGGGTGTTCCTAAGAATTTGCATACATGTTCTGCTTGAGTGTGTTTCTGAAAAAACAGACTCAATATCAACCATCAGTTATAATTTCCATTATCTATTCATCTAACTTTGCACTGAATGTTCATCCTTAAATGTTTGCTATCCAATGTTGTAAGGTCATTAGACATTCAGTCATATCCTAATTTGATCCTCTTCAGTCTGAAGTCCTATTTGGAATATTCTTCTTCCTTATGTCTTTATGGTGTTATGAATCTGTGTTTATAGGTTTCCTTTACAGCATGCATGCCTCTAACAAGGAGGGTTTGTCACAGGAAATAGCTGGATATTTACATATCACTGAGAAGCTTTAGATGCCTCAAGAGTGTACTACTTAAAGCAAATTAACCAAGAAGATGTTTCATAACAATAATCCAAGGATAAAAAATGTTGACAACCCAGTTAAACCTGGATTGATGGAAGAGTGTTTAAGGGTTATGGCAAATTCTAAAAACCTTATAAGAGGTAGAATAAAGAGGTATGAACTTTGCTCTGTATTATGATTATCTTTAAGTATATCTATTTTACTGCTTCCTTTTGAGTTTTCTATATTCTGTTTTTTGCTTTCTGAGGGGAAGGGGAGGGGATCCAGAACTTTAGTTATGCCTTTGTTGTAATGAGACACCCTACAGAAGTGGGTATAGAATCTACCAGGAATTTATCATATGCCCCTGATACAAATCATATGGCAAACCTCAATCAGAACTCTTGGTGTCATGGGGCATTATAACAGCAGTATTTTCTGTAAAGTGGAATTGCTGTTTGGTAAAGGGCAGCAATAATGCTCTATGGAGAAGTACTGCAGAAATTCTTTAATTTCATTACATATTCCAGCACTAAATTAGAGCCTGAACACAAATTGGATTAGGATTTCATATTTTAAATTCATATTCATTCTTTGTTTAATGTACTGTGATTTTCGGTATATAATATGCAGCCCCCCCCAACAAAAAAATCTTTTTAAATTGTATCTTCATTGCGTTTATTATCAGAGTATTAAATAGTATTGATTAGTACATTTTATAATACGTAGTAGTGATTTTTTTTAACTTTTTTTTTTTTTTCCTGCGTATTATATACCGAAAATTACGGTAATTTCATATTGTATGAGGGCATGCTGAAAAGTAATGCCTCCTAATTTTTTGTGTTGCTGTTAATATAGTTCAGAATACCAGCTATCACAAATTTTGCTCAGTTGACTTTCCGGAAAATTACGTACATCTGCTGCTACAGAATTCTGAATAATAGTCAGATACAAGGCGGCATGTAACAGCATGATGTTGGTGCACCTGAAGCAGCACAGTGAGTTTTTAACTGCAGAAAATGTGCCACCAATAGACATTCAACAGAGATAGAAGGCTATTTATTGTGATCAATGTGTCAACATCTGTATTGAACAACGCTGATCTGTTCATGCTCTTAACGAACTTGGTGCAACTGTCAACATGTGTGACAAATGACGAAGTACTGTAAATGATGATGCTCATCGGAATTGTGTCAATGAATTCATTAGAGCGAACTGCATATAACATACCTGTCAATCGTCTGTGGCATATATTTGGGATGTAATGCACAGGCAATGGGTCCCACAAATGCTTCTTTCTGATATGAAACAGATGAGATTAGATATTAGCCAAGAATTGCTTCTGCACTATTAACATGAAGGCTAAGCACTACGATTCTCAAACAATATTGTCACAGGTGACGAAAACTGAGTATACCACTTTGAACCCAAAAGCAAGAGGTCATCAATGGAGTTTTGTACGAAGAATCACCTATGCCATCAGCAAAATGTGTGGTGCATAGGAATTCATGGCTAAAGGCACTTCCAAAAATTCTTTAAGGTACTGTGAAGCCCTAAAAAACTTAAAGCATAAACTCAAAGAGTTCGTCCACACATAGTGCATACCCTCCTGCAGTATGACGATGCTCTCACACACACACACACAGAGCTATAATGACAACAAGACAGGTTCAGCGTCTTTCACTTTATACAGTCAGACCTCAGACATTCGTGAGGTTAGGTTCCAGAACCCATTGCAAATGAGTTGAAACCCTAAATATGATTCCAATCATGTTCCCAAACACTTTAATTTCATTTAAAAGTTAGCTTAATACAATACCCTTAATAAAAGAAAAATAAATAAATGTTTGATGTAAAATAGAGTATAGTTTTGCCTAATGTCACACTAGCACATTTACAATACAGCATACTAATGTTATTCCTACTAATTCATAGAACACAGCATTGGCTAAAAATTTCTTACCAATTTTACACTTAAAACCATGAACAACTTATAAATTACTATGAAATTTAAACATAAACACTATAGAATTTTTCGAGGATTTCGCAGATGTGTGAAAAAATCATGAATGCAAATAAGTTCAGTTCCAGTAAAATTTTCGCGGATCTGTGAATTCGCGAATCACGAAATGCGAATGTCTGAGATCTAACTGTACAGTTCCGACCTGGCACCATCCAATTTTCATCTGCTCGCAAAACTTAAAGAACACCTGAGAGGGCATCACTTTGATTTTGACGACTCAATGCAAACAGAAGCGAGGCAATGGTTTCACAGTCAAAGTTAAACATTCTACAGTGACGGTATCAAGAAATTGGTCATCCCTTGGGAGAAATGTATTCATTGCCAGGGCGATTATGTGGGAAAATAATTGTGTCTTTATGAACAGTGATGTAGTAGAAATGTTAAACTCCAGACCTCCTCGAGTTCGCTGTAGGCTTCCTCGAGTATCGACTTCAGACTGCTGAATGATGAATGCAGGGCATTCGAAAAGTGCTTCCAGATTTACCAGGTTGTATTATTTCAACTTAATCTTTGTTGTGGTTAAAGAGTATTTATTTATCGTTAAGTTTAACATATCTACTATCCACATAATCTTCACTATTTCTTTAATGTAGTAGAAAGTTACAACTTTTTGTTTTACTCAAATAAAAAATAGGAGGCATTACTTTTCAGCATGCCCTCGTAAATTATTATAAATTTTTTATACTGCCAATAATTTTTTTTTAAGAATTAAACTTATTTCATTACTGAATTATTTAAATTTTATTGCTTAAATTGTTCCCATTGTATTTGGCATGTTTCAAGATCAGAAAAGTTTGGGAATGTGTGGTTCCAGCATGTCAGCCATAGAGAAAAAAGAAAAAAAATTTAACCAGAGGGGTATATTCGCAAAAATGTAGTACTGGCATAAGGTAGGTACTTTTAGGTAGGTAAATTGGCTATGATATTCCAACAAAGCTGAGTAAGTAAACAGACTTACAGAGTCGAGTCACATTACATGGAACAGAAGCTAGACAGCGAGTGAGTCAATAAGATTCTGGTAGGTTTCTACTGGTAGTTGTTGCCATGCAGACTGTAAAGCATCTGATAGCTGCTGAAGGGTACGCGGTGATTGCTCCATAGCACGCATATGACGATTGAGGTGATCGCAAAGGTTCTCGATTGGGTTGAGGTCTCCCCACACCATGATGCTGCCACCACCAGCCTGGATTCGTCCAACAATGGTTGCAGGATGCTTGTTCTCGGAGGTTTTTCGCCTCACCCGCCAATGGTCGTCACTTTTGTGGAGCAGAAATCGTGACTCATCGAAGAAGGCAACCTTTTCCAGTCAGAAGTGGTCCAGTTTCTGCACTGTTGGCAAATTGAAGCCGTTTTTGACAATGAACCTTTGTCAGCATGGGTGCGGTGACCATCCGTCTGCTGCGGAGGCCCATACATAGCAGGGTCCTCTGTGCTGTGGCTTTAGAGACATGTCTGGTAGCACCCTTGTTCGTTTGAGCGGTAAGTTGGTCTACTGTAGCTCTTCGGTTGGCCTTCACACACCTTCGCAGCCGACGTTCACCTCTCTCATCAATGGCATGTGGTGCTCCACAGTTCCCATACCGTTTATTCTGAACAGTCCCATTTTCCCAGTCATGGTACACTTTAACTACAGCAGCACGAGAACAGACCACAAACTGCGAGGTTTCCGAAATACTGCCACCCTTGACCCGAAAGCCGATTATCATCCCCTTTTCGAGATCTGATAAATCACGTTTCTTACCCATTGCAGCAATGAGTGATACCTAACCAATCCCAACACGTGACACAGTTCCTCGGCTGGGCAACCCCGAAGACAAACGTAGGGGCTGGTCATAATAATGTGACTTGACCCTGTATAATAGGATGAATAAGTATAATGCTATTTTCTTTAATTATCAGGGTTATGTGACATACTGAAAATTTTATTAATGATTATTTGGATTTCTATATAGGTTGCTAGAAAAGATAAAGACTGAAATCCACAAGAAGATCCAGTGAAGTAATTTTAGTATTAATAACTATAGTCCAACCAACTCCAACTTTGGCCTCACTCCTATTGGTCAAGCACATTACCGTACATAATAATATGAAAGTAGTTTTATTGTTTAGCAACAAGCTCACACTGTAAAGAAATGTCAAAGAATATGAAATGAAACCATCTTGTCTATTATTTTAGAATTATGTATTTCATTTATTTCCAAAGTGAATATATTTTAATTTTTAAATACATTTAAAATAATGTTGTTGTTCTTTTAAAAAATAAAGTTAATTTTGTTTTGTAGAGTGTGCTGCTAATTATAATTTTAATTGTTTTGTAGATTATAAGTTGGTTATAATCATTCTATTTTAAAATGGTTAGACTCGTTGCTACGGTTATATCTTTTCATTGTAAAATTTTTATTTTTTATAAATCATAATTTAGAAGCAGTAACAAAATTTTCCTTATTTCTTTCAGTCGTTTTAGTGAATATTTTATTAGATCAATAATAGTTAATTCTAATGAATAATAGTTAATTATTTAAAGTATACTGTTATAATAAAACAAATAACTATAAGCAATATCGGGTTCGAACTGCTTTTAGCCGTAGCATTCACCATCTTGGCAAGATCAGTTAAAATTATAGAACAGCACAAAATTCCAGTTTTATGCATTTAATTCTTGTTCAGTGTTTTTCACAGTTTTTTCCATGTGTTTTTTTTTCTTTTTAATCCATTTTTAAGCCCCCAAAATAATCTAACCATCAAATTACGTCAGCACTACTTTACTTTGTGCATTCATTACTTTCTTTGGAATGCGTTGTTTGGCTTCAATCAATAGGAGTTAAGCCAAAGTTAGGGTTGGTCAGATTATAGTCAGACAATTACCAAACAGAAGGTGACATTTTGAAAGCTACTGCCATGAGACGACATTGCAATGCCCATTTACTACACTATGGCCAATGAAAGAAAAACTTAGTCAAGGTCGGGAAATTCAAAATTACCCAATCAGGATGATTTAGGATCATCCGAGCAACTGCTTCTGGAAGTTTGTAAAGCATTTGAAATAAAGCATCCACCCCCCACCCCCTCTTTTTGAATAGCAATTATTAGATGATGCCTGGGAACACCACCGAATACGAGGGCAATCTGAAAAGTTTCCGGAATCGGCATGAGATGGCACAAGAAGGTTGAAGGGGATTTATTGGTCAGCAAGGGCAACCGTTTTCACAGCAACTGTCAAAATTTCAGACATCGACTGTCAATAGTTGTTGTTTAAGAGTGAGTTTTGTGCAGCAAGAAAGGTGGTTTCGCAAAAATGGATAAAATCAAATTTCGTGCATTGATAAAACACTTCTGGATGGCTGGGAAAATGGCAACGGGAATTCGAAATTTTGCTGGAGGTTCATGGCGGATCTACTCCATCATTTTCGACCATCAGCTTCTGGGTGAGCGAGTTCAAACGTGGCCGCACAAGCACAAGTGACGAATCACGCAGTGGACGCCTAAAAACCGCTACCACCGATGAAATGGTCGACAAGACTCATGATCTCCGATCGCTGATTGAAGCTGAAAGAGATAGCAGAGACAACAGGCATCTCAGAAGAACACGTTGGCCATATCCTACACGAAATTTTGGGAATGAAAAAGCTTTCCGCGCGATGGATACCGCGTTTGCTCACACCGGAGCAAAAACGAAAACGGGTGACCATTTCCAAATTGAATGAGTTGCACTACGAATTAGTCTCTCATCCTCCATATTCACTGGACCTAGCCCCCAGTGACTTTTTCCTATTCCCAAACCTGAAAAAATTGCTGGCAGGAAAGAGATTTGCCTCAAATAAGGAGGCCATCGCCGCTACAGATGGCTATTGCAGACCTTGAAACATCCTACTTTTCCCACGACTTGAAGAGACTGGAGCACCGTTTGAGAAAGTGTATTGATCTTCGAAGAGACTACATCGAAAAATAAAAATAAAAAACCACACCAATACCGTGTTTTTCTTGTCGATTCCGGAAACTTTTCAGGTTGCCCTCATAAGTTAACTAGTTGACCTAGTTTTTCTTTCCTTGGACAGAGTGTAACTAAAATTGTTTGAGGTCACTTCTGATGGGGTTGTTATCGACTGAATGCTCCTATTAACAAGCTCTATAACCTGTGTTTTGACATTGGATTATCCATTAGAGAAAATAGAATCTGAAAGCTTTATCTGTTTGAAAGTTATGGATGGCAGACAGATCAGACTGAACATACAGATAATAAAGAAATGCTGGGGAATGCAGGTTAAACAAAGACAAAACCAGGTAAAGCTAGAACATACAGGGTGATTCAGAACTTATGTTACAAAAGAATAGGGTAGATAGAGGGTACTAAACAAACATTTTTTTATTAACAATGTGAGTTCTAACTCGCACAGTTTTGGCACTACGCTTGCTTCAGTGCAGCAACCATTCATGCAAGGGCCAGTGGCTTGACTTTCTGATGACTGAGCTTTCACTAAAAATAACAAACAATGACATTTGACCATGTGTGCATTACGGAAGTGCCCCCTTTCTTGTACACTATTTCAAATATTTGTAGCATTTGTTATTTCCTTAACTCCATCACCTCCATTTGTAGTACAGTACATGCAATGCTTTGTCTTTACCTTCAAGATTAATCAATACCTTATCTGCATCTCACACAACCTGATATATCCGTTACATTATAAAGTTTGTCCGAAACAGTATCTTGGGAAGACTGGCAGCTCCATACGTACCAGATTCGCTAAGTACAAATTCAACATCCTTAACAATGCCGACACTACTGTCACTAAAGTGCATCATCATCCTGATAATAACATATCAGAAAGGATCATAATACTGTACTTACTAACGAAGTGAGTGGTGGCTTTGCAGTATAAAAGATGGACAACAGGAAACTAGCCGATAAATGGCAAAACTAGTCGATAATCCTGTTGTCCATCTTTTATACTGCAAAGCCACCACTCACTTCATTGATAATAACAATTGACCATTTCGTAGAACTGTCAGAGTTTGCGAAGCATCTGACAAAATGTTCAGGTATTGATCAGCCTTCGTGTTTCCATGAACAACAACCACTGGTCCAAGTCCAATCAATCCCACATGAGCATTCTACCACCATCAAATTTCACTACGGAATAATGCACTCTGGTAACAGGCATTCCCAGGCTGCCTCTATGCCCACACACTACCACTGGACTGGAAACAGATGAACCTCAATTCGTCACTTCATAGCACCTTCTTCCACTGGTCCAGTGTCCAGTCCAAACGCTCTTTGCTCTTTGTGATATTTGGCTTGTATGCTGCAGCTCTTCCACAGAAACCAAGGCCGTGGAGTTCTTTTCACTCACCACCTTCTTTAAAGCCCTTCTGTCCAACTCTATCATTTCTGGAGAACGGCATGGGTGTTTTTCTGCACAAGTAATGCCGGAATGTTGCCATTTGAATAACACATCACCAACTGTTGACTTTCGATGGCCTAGCTGAGTAACTGTGGCACAAATTGGCCGCCTATATGACAGCCAGCAATGGCACCTCTTTCCAGGTCATCAATTCTCGTCGTGTTGTCATGCTATTTCAAATGATGACAGGGGTTTCTGGGGCAATTATTGGTAGATAGTGTTGTAGTCAAATCCCAATTTACAAACTCGGTTAATATGAAATTCAGCTTATACGAAATTTTCTATGGTCCCATCCCTGGGTATACTGTTTCTACATAAAATTACTTGTTTAATACAACTTTTTTTTTTTTAATCAAAGTTCAGAAATAAATGAAGAAACACATTCCAAGAACCATAAAACGTAAGAAAAAACTGTGGATAAACAAACATCCATAAAAGGAAAATCGAAATACCTCTTAATTCACAATAAAATGAACAAACAAACCCTAG
>JAHWFO010003935.1:14274-32785 GCA_023313115.1 Rhysida immarginata | reverse complement strand
CTAAAATTCAAAAAACAATTTTTTCAAAAAAAAATTTAAAAAAAAAACCCTTTAAATCCCCCTCCTGCTCTCTCCCCCCCCGATCACACTTGTGAGGTTCCTACTGATGAAGATCATAAGTGTGATCGAAAAAAACTTTTCTAAGGTTCATTTAATTGTGGACTAAGAGGTATTTTGATTTTCGTTCTATGGTACATTCCAAGAAATTCATTATTTGAGAGGTTTATTGTGGTGAAAGGGGAAAAAAAGTGAAAACAAAATTTTCTTCGTTCTTATGCCATTAATTCTGAATGGTTCTTAGTATAATAAAAAACAACAAACGCGTGAGACTTGTGAGCTGCGAATTCCGATTGGTTTCAGTTTATATAAATGGTCAATTCTATGCATTGATCAAGCTGTCAACTTTTTTTTTCCTAGGCTGTCTCAATCTTATTCCCATTATGTGGATGACCACTTGGGTCCATGAGGCTTCTTATCTATCTCAGTGTATTTCCTTTAGGATCTATTGAGATAGAGCGAGTTTTGTGGAAGCACTGCTTCTGTCCCACACGAAGAAAGATACACTCCACTGTTCGATTGTAGATTGTCATGCATTGATCAGAATTTACAATATTCTCAATTCGCAATATTCATAACCCTATTCACTGCAATTTTATTTCACTGTTGTTAGCATTTTCATTTCATTATCGACGTGACTACATTACAGAAGACGAAAGGCAATGATCTTGCACTGGATTGCCAGCCTGGTGGCCAAGAGTACTGGGTGTAGGCTTTCAGTTCTCGAATTCGTCAGGTTGCGAGCTCGAATCCCGCTGTGGGCATGAATGTTAATGTTTGTCCCTGGAATCATAAATGATAATAGTCATGTTGAATTCTCTGGATCGTGTAAAGATATTAGTCATGTGAAAGGATACTAAATGACCTAGCTGTATAAACCTAACGGATCAACCAACCAGCACTGGATATGGAAGAGATGAGACCTTAATAACATGGTTTATGCAAATAAGTTTTCAATTTATTGTTTTACAAAAGCAGACAAAATGGAGCATCTTAGACACCATAGTGAATGTTACTAAAACATGGTGTTTGTTCCTGACAAGAGTCATCGCAAACTGTTTTAGGAAGGCATCATCCACCAGATCTTTTCAATTTGAATAGTCTGTGAAAGTGCTATTACAAAAAATTATACTTGTTCATACCAGGTGTTTCAAAAATGACCGGTATACCGGTATATTTGAAAAATCAATAAAAACTAAACGGGCAGTGATAAAAATACACCGTTTGTTGCAATATGCTTGGGACAACAGTAAATTTTCAGGCAAACTTTCGAAATTAGTTCACGGTGTATTTCTATCGCTGCCCGTTTAGATTTTTCAAATATACCCGGTATAAACAAATGTCAATAATGAAGTATTTTTCTGAAATAAACAAATGACAATAATTTTTAATAACCTGGTCTCAGACTTGATTCATAGCGCTGTACCATCAGGGTATTTTTTTCATTTCCGGATAAAATTATACCAAATAATACGAAAAATATTTTGGGTCCCCCGAATTTTGTAATAATGGGGTACAATGTCAATTGGTTAGTGCAGCGACAGGGATAGTTGTGGTCCCTGGTTTGAATTCAAATTGTGGAATATTTTATTCCTTCCCTTTTCTGTATGTTAATTAGTAAATTATTGAAGTATTATCTCCAGTTTAGAATTTTTGGTGGTTTCATATTCCCCCACCCCACCCCTCCCCTCTTCTTATACAGGGCGTCTCAAAATTCCCTGTACAAACTTTGAGAGGAGGTAGAGAACATTGCGCTCAACCATATTCATATAGGAAAGCATCACCAGAAACAGATACGTGGTGCTGTATGCCATCACCTCAGGTCTGCATCTGGAGTTTTCTAATTAACCCATTATTGCCCAAAATTAAAATTTGCTCAGATTTTTATAAAACTTAAAATATAGTCTCAAAACATGAATAATAAATGGTCTTATATAAGCAAAAATTATATATTTTTGTAATAAATAACTTTTTTTTGACTTATGATATATCATACGCTGGGCAGATAAGGACAATGGAATTTACAACATTATATTTAGGAACTGTTGCTTTTTATTTTTAGAAAATGTTAGAACAAAATAATCCTTATAATAACAAGATAACTTATAATTTTAATATAATTATAAAAAAATCAATGATAATTTATAATTTTTACATGAAATTATATTGTGGTACTGTAGAAAACAAATATCAGGGTGCACAAGCCTCATTGCTCTTGCATAACAATGATCTTTAGTATATTTCCACATTTACCAAATCTATGCTATGTATCAATCTTTTCAATAATGTGACCAACATCGTCCAATCCTATTTCAGACATGTTTCGGGGTTTTTGGACGCACTCCTTGGGAGGTTATAACCTCTTGTGCTATTTGGAGTGTTACTACAATTCTTCTAGTAAATTCTAGAATAGATATGTTTTCCACATTGCAGTGGAAAGCAATCATGTGTCGGAAATGGCACAGTGCAAACAGGATCTAAATATTGGCCAGTGCCATTTCTTTGATATACTGATATGCCTTTTTTACTTTCCTAGACCATCTGTTATAGCAGTTACCTTCCATCAATATTTCTGATGCAAATATTTTTTGTACCTTTGGAAAAGGCTAGGTGGTAAAAGATGATAACCTGAAAGTAGCAATATTACTTATACTAAGTACATATACATTTGTTCAGAAGATAACGTGAATGCAACAACTCTTTTGTGAGCATGTCTTATCGTCTTCCTGTACAAATGATCTAAAAAGTTTCAAATATTCACATACGCTCTTCAGCATCTTCGGAAGCGTCAGGGTTATATATCTTTTGGAAGCCATTTTTTCTGAAAATCAAAGTTACCGCCATACATGACAATGTAATTTCCTAATTTCTGTCATTATAGGTATTATTACATGAATAATATATGCAAAATGATAAAAATTTACAAAAGAAACGAATTAGGCAATTTTGCAGAAAAAATTTTAAATTAGGCAGTTGAGCACTCATAATTGCCCAGCATATTATACATCATACGTCCACTTCAAAGTAGAATTTATTTATCTAGATTGTACAGATTCATGTATTCACGGATGTCTGCATCTAAATGAGACCTTATAATGAAATAATTATATTAGATCAAATAAGTATGTACAGTTAAAACTTTGTAATGGACCCCTAAGTGTCACACTATCACTTTTTTCCATTTCACGAAAACCTAGTTATTATTTGAACCAAAACAGTAATTGAAACTACAACTAAAATAAAATCTGGCTTGGATCTATTATTGGAGCATAGCTCCTTTATCAGTCACCATTGTAACGTCATCACGTCAAAACCACTAAACCAATAGTAGCCAAATCTCGCACACACTTAGTGTGGTGCCTGAAGGTGGTTTGTATTTAAAAAAAAACGGACATATGTGATGTCGTTGAAGAGTAATAAACGTTCTGGTTGAGCTCCGTGATGAGGTCCCTCATGTCCGTGCTCTGTGGAGAAGCCGAACGCGAATTTCAATTGTCAATGCAGTCAGTAAAGCTAATTGTTGTCGACGAATTCTCAATGGTTGGACTGAATTTGCTGGGCAAAATAGACAACCGACTTCGTCAAGGAAACTCAGAAAAACAACATAAAATTCTTGGCGGATATGCATTGCTGCTTTTGGGCGTCTTTAATCAGTTGCTTCCTGTTGGTGAGACACCTATGCATAAGCAACCGAATCCATTGTCTACTTTTGCTGTTCAAGGAAAATTGGTCTACCAACAACTGAAAAAAGTATTTCACTTAACAACAATTATGCGTCAAGTAGGTGAAAACCAGGCACCTATTCGTGAACTACTCAATCGTCTCGCAATTGGTGAAGTGTGTGAAGGTGACTTTTTTCTGTTAAAATCTAGATTTGTAAATTACAATCTTAGCGAGAAAGCCCATTTTTCTAACGCCATTACATTGATGTCTCGCAATAAGGAAATTTCGGAACACAGCGAATCATGCCTTCGTAACTTAGGTGTACCTGTTACATTCATTGCTGCTCGGGAGGCATCATCTGACGAAGTACACGGTCTCCCTTCTTATCTGCAGTTGGCAAAAGGTTGCAAGGTTCCAAGGTCACCGTCTATACTCATGGACGTTAAAAGGATTGTGCAACAGAACTTTTGGCGAAGTGATGGACATCCTCTATACACAGAGTGTCGACAACGCGATACCAAACTGTTTGCTTTTGTGCGCGTTGATAAAATTTGAAAAATACACCGGACCAACACTTTATGATGGGTCAATTCCCATTTCCCCCGTTTTGGTTAACTACAAAAATTCAAATGCGGCATGCACACGAAAACAAATTCTACTTCATGTTGCATATGCCATATCAATTCACAAATCACAAAGCATGTCGCTTTAAAAAGCGTGTATTGATATCGGCAAGTCAGACTTTGCTGCTGGAATGTCATATATGGTTTTTTCACGGGACAAATCATTGCTAGGCATGCTGATTGTCAAAGAATTTGATTAGAATCGCTTAAAGTCGATAAACACCAACAAACAACTAGAAAACAAACATCAATTGACTTGGAAAGCTTGATAAATGCCTATTCCGTTTGAAATAAACATCTTCAACCCAATATAGGTGGCATGGAAGTGGTCTAAGGTTTTGTTAGTTTGCCCTTGCCTAATTTACCTGAATTTACACTGATAGTTACATTTTATGCTTCAATAAGTCAATTAAAATGAACAAACAACTTCATTTCAACTTAATGAAAGATTCCAAACGATGTTGATTTTTCCAGTTTCAGGTTCATCGGCCTCGGTGGCTCAGTGGTTGCGTGATGGCCTCTGATGCCCGAGGACGCGGGTCGACCCCGGCCGAGGACGACGAGGAGTTTTTCAGGGGGAAAATCCTGAGATCACGCACTTCCTTCGGAAGGGAAGTAAAGCCGTTGGTCCCGTGTAGTCGTTTATCGGCTGCACGTTAAAGAACTCTTGCGAGGCAAAATTTGCGGCCCCTATAACGCTGTCCTGAAATGACCATAGCAGTTGAAAAGGACGTTAATAGCAAACAAACCATACCAAACCAATTTCAGGTTCAAATCTCACCAAAACTTTAGAGTTTTATAATTTGCGACAAAAATCAATTTATTGTCCCTTATCTCCGCATTATCGTCAAGAAATATGAATAAGGTAACTCTTTTGTTTCTGCCTGTCACCCTTTTTGAATGCAAAGTGGTCGTTTCAAATTAATGGAATACTGCGAGCGCCGTTTCCTAATAATGGAATAGTCTGAATATTCCATTTCCATACCTCTTGAAAAGTTCTAAAACGTTGTTGCCCGTATTCTGCTGTTCATTTTCAGTAAGTATACACATTGCTTCATTCAATGGCGAAGAAACGTGATCTCTCAGAGAAAGAGAAAGAGCGTATTTTTGGAATGCATTTGGCTGGGAATACCCAGGTCCAAATAGTATTTTAGATTGGATTTATTCAAAGTGCTGTTTCAAAAATTGTTAAAAATTTAAAAAACTATAAGCCAATGCAAAGCTAACGGAAGAAATGTGGCCGGAAACGGAAGAAAACACGGTGAGACAACCAGACATTGAAGAATCTGGAAATGAACAACAGATTCAAAAGTACCGGGGATCTGAAGAAGTTGTGGGACTCAAGTATCCGGTACCACTACATGAAGAAGATTTCGGTCGCGTGTGCCAAAAATCAAGCATCATCAAATTGCTGCACAAAAGAAGAGATATGAATGGGTGAAAGAGCGATGGCATTGGACTTATGATGACTGGAGTAAAGTGATTTTTTCGGATAAATCGAAGTTACCCATGATGTTTGGTGATCAAAGGCCACGTGTTTGGCGCAGAAAGGATGAAAGTACCCTTGCATCTTGCCTAAAACGATCAGTGAAATATTCGGCAAGTGTAATGGTGTGGGGCTGCATGAGCGCTAATGGTGTTGATAAACTGTTTTATCAACTCAAAAATGAATTCCGTGTTCTATAAAGCAATCTTGGAGACATTGCTTATTCCAGCAGGAGAAGCTGTTTCTTGATGACGATTACATCTTCCAACAGAATTTGGCCCCCGCCCACGCATCCAGATCAACCAAGGAATGGTTGGAAAGCCATCAGATGACTGTGTTGAAGTGGCCAGGCAACTTGCCTGACCTCAACCCCATTGAAAAGCTTTGGGCAATAGTAAAGAAGAACATTGCTGCTGGCCGACCAGGCACTAAAGACGCATATAAAGCTGATGAAAATCTGGGACGAGATTTCTCCTGTGCAGTGTGAGTCATTAATTCAATCAATGCCTAGAAAAATGAAGGCTCTATATGAAGCCAAAGGTGGTAAAATTATTGTTTCTTTTCATGTTGGGTGTTCAATGTTAATTTACAAACACTTTCAATAAAACTATTCCATTAATTTGTGAAATGATTTTTGCAGTATTGCATTAATTTGAAACGACCACTTTGCATTCAAAAAAGGGGGTGACAGGCAGAAAAAGTGAGTTATCTTAATCATATTTATTGGGGATAATGCTGAAATAAGGGGCAATAAATTGATTTATGCTGCAAATTATAAAACTGCAAACTTTTGTTGAGATTTGAACCTGACACTTGGAAAACCAAATTGCCCAGCCAAGGTACCTCAGTCTTTCCTTCTTGGGTTCTCTTAGAATTTGCTCTTTCCCATTCTTCCCTGTTTTATTTTATTATTATTTATTTATTATTTTTTATTTTAATCCTTTCTCCTATTATTTTATCCTTTCCAAAATAAAATTAAAAAGTTTTAAAACATGATCAAACCTTTATATTATACAATTTGTACTTTTTGTACTTTTATTAAATTACATAAAAAATTACCTAAAACCAATGATATCAATACAACTTCTGGATCGCTCACCCAATGGCAGAAAACAGCCAACTCGCGTTCCCGAAATTACAGCCGCAGTGTACCTGAAGGTAATCGACTAATTGTTCCTGGTTACTATGAAAACTCCCCCACCCGCCCCCTCACATCCTCCCAATAATATCTATACAACTCTTGGATCGTACATATCTATACAGAAAGCAGCTCCTTCGCGTTCCCGAAATTACAGCCTTAAATACAACTGCCTCAGTGGGTAGAAAGTAATCGAGTTGTCGTTCCTGGTTGCTTGAATTTCTGAAACGCTTTGTCCTCATTAGGTAAGCGATCCAGTAGTTGTATTGATATCATTGCCTAAAACTTCAGTAACTTCAAATTTATTTTTAAGAAGATCGTATGGAATATTCCATTAAATTGAAATGAAGCTATACTTGTAATTATAAAGATTGAACATATTAAATTATTAAATGATTAATCCATGTTAAATTAGTTTAAAGCCTGAACTCCGCTCCAACTTGCCAGCAAATGCAATTGATGGCTTCCTAGTAGTAGTGACATCTAATGAACAGATTATAGCTGCTAAAAGTTGAATGTATTTGTTGGTTTTAATTCCAGAGGGCGATGATTGCACAGTTGACAACCGTATGCTATATCATACGGTGGGCATTAATGGGTCAAGGCTTGCAACTTTGTATGAAGAACATGCATCGTTATATGAATGCTAAGTTGGCGGATATCTAACTCGTTTACATGTTTGTGATGGTAATGGAAGATCCACTGTACATAAGTATTGGGAAAGATACCTAACCAGATGTGATACAGCAAACTGTGCATTTGCATCAAAAATTGTGTGATCATGGAACCTTGAGGGATAGCATGCATGACAGTGGGCGTTCACAATCAACCTGAATTCCCGTCATGGAAGAGGATGTGTTGCATGTTCTGGACAGTAATCCAGTCACGAGCATATGTGCGATTGCCGTTGCAATGAGAGCACTCGAGCCAGTGTATGGCATTGGTGTCAGGCATGCATCACTACAAGAGGTCAGAACTTTGAACATCTCTTGTGGAAGCATATTCTGTGTCTATCAGTTGTGTTAGTGTTAAAGATGTTCTGGAATGTTATTGAGAATATCTAGCTTAATGCACTAAAGGGACTTGTGTCTTAATGTTCATGGAAATTTTTTACATTTTTGGATTAAAAATTGCTTCCCAGACTATAAATGTTTTTCAGGTGAAAAATCCTCATAGTATTGGATATATTGTTTATAATTTACTAATTAAAACTTTCTTTTTTTTTTAAATTGAACACAAGATACAGCAAGTGAATCTGAAGCACTTTATAAACCAAAGTGAAGAAAGAAGTAAGTTGAATATAATTTTTTCCCTGAAAGTCAAAACGATCAATGGAGGATGATATAACACAGTCAAAATAAACATCATCTCCACATACACTTTCGATTTTAGATGTTTTGTCGAATATCTAGAAAAAATATTTGACGAATTATCCTGAAACTTCAGGGGTGTAAAGAGCATGTTACACCTCATATATTTCAGCGAAGGTTTTGTCCCGAAGACATATAGGGGCAACAAAGTGAACCAAAAAAATAATGTATAGGATCACCATAAGAAAACTGACAAACACCAACGAAACTGTGGATAACGCTAGAATAAAAAAAAAAATAGAGGGTTGTAGAGACCACTAATCCACAAAATATTAGCTTTTATTGTACGTGTACATTTCTTCAGCGTATACATTCAGACAACTAATATTTTGTGTATTACTGGTCTCTACAACCCTCTATTTATTCTAGAATAGGATCACCCTGTAAAAAATAATGTTTGCAATGCATTGTAGCTGTAGCATATGATTAAGACACTTCTTCTACTTATCTGCGGTCATTTGTATGAGAATAGCCCATATATTCATGGAGATATAAAGGTTTCTTTAAAAAAATCGAAATGTTTTTGTAAGTTTTTTGTTTGTAGCATGCAGGGTTTTATTAATTCAACTCATTCTATCGACAATATCTATCTGAATTTTCACGATATATGCTTGGGCTGTTTATGAGAGTAGCTCTATATATTTGGCTAATAAATTATGCAAAAGACATTTTGGTCATGCTTGTGCATGCGCAGTTAAACATTATTTAGTAAAAAGGCTCGTATTTCATCAAATATTTAACATTTTTATATTCTGATTGCAGGATGTTGTCTTTACTGCAGTTTGTCAAGTTTCCTGAAAATGGCATTGCAATGGGTTGAAAACCTTGCATGTTATAAACATTTATATTTTTTTAAAGAAACCTTTATATCTCCATGATTATACAAGCTATTCTCATACAAATAAACACAGATAAGTAAAAGAAGCCTCTTAATCATATGTTACAGCTGCAATGCATTTCAAGCATTATTTTTTTGGTTCACTTTGTTGTTGGTCCCCTATTTGCCTTTGGCACAAAACCTTCACTGAAATATATGAGGTGTAAAATGGTCTTAACATCTCTGAAGTTTCAGGATTATTTGTCATGTATCTTTCTAGATATTCAACAAAATGTCTAAAATCGGAAGTGTCCGATTACTTTTGGGTAGATAGTGTACCTTATAAGGAGAGGGGGGCCGGGGGGGCCAACTGTCCCAGACATCCCTTTGGCAGAGATGAAATGGAAGTTCTATTCATGTGATCGCTACAAGCAATGTTAAACACCCTATTCAGAGCTTATTTCAATCAAACATGGAGTGCTGAATTAAAGGACTTTTAAAGAGAGGTCATTATAGGAGGTCATTTGAGTAATATTTCTCTGCATGCTATAGCAACAAGTTAGGGCAACCTCAATCAAATACACAAAATGCGATTATGAAACTGAAACATGAAAATATCATAACAGTCAAGAACAGTCGAGCAGATCATCAATACTAATGCAAAGACACTGAAAAAGTTCTAAAACGTATCATCATGCCATCTCATCATTCTTCTGCTGAAACCACTGCCAAAAACTTGCAGGTATTCGCAAATGTTAACATTTGCAGGAAGATGATTCATATGGAGCTCTGTAAGGTGAATTTCCAAAGCTGAGCACTGCATACAGACAAATTATAACGGACAGAAAGGCAAAACCTCTAGATTTTTAGATATAGTGCAAAGTTCATTGTGTTTGGTTACTTGAACAACAGAAACAAATTTTAAGTAGCGACAAATCTCAATTTTACGCTTGTCACTCCTGCCTTTGGCAGATATTTGGAGAACGTTACATATCATCCTGACTGTTAAGTTCAGTGATGGGGCTATTTTATGAATAGTAATTAGTAAGCAGTATTAAAACTCAGTTATAAATGAAGAGGCACAACAAGTCTACGTGCACTTTCTGCTTTAATTTCCAATTCCATTTTCTAAAGTCGCAGTCAGGAAGAGGAGGGCAGCTCATCATCACTAAATGCAGCAATGAACATGGTTTTGTCGAAGGAACTGCAGAGATATTTAGTGTAAAAATAGGGTACTGGAAGTTTTAATTGTTATGTGTAAAAAAAAAAAAAAAAAAAAAAAAAAAAACAATGGGACCTTAACAGTCTTATCAAAGAGATAGTAAAACACATACAGATTTTTGTCGGCAATACCTGCACATCAATCTTGGATAGAGAGATGAGCGATCTAGAAGAACCGCTGTAATTTTCTTTTTTTTTTTATTTAATGGCCACAATATTAAAGTATGAGACCAAACCTTTGTTATAAAAATATTTTTATGTTCAAAATGCATATCGTTATATGAAAATACAATACATGTACTAATAATATAGGTATATGAAAATAGGTCACAATATCAATGACATATGAGGTGCAGAATGCTATGCAACAATGGATTGGGTGAGTAGCCATTCTTGTTTTCACATAACTGTTCCAACTATAGACAATTCTACATTAGCACACTATTCCAGTACTATGGAGAAAAGCCATATACGTGCCATGTTATAATGTACAAAGATTTTAAGATTTTGTTTACATGCAAACCAAAATACAGTATATTATACTACAATAAAAGCCATTGTTCTAAGATATAAATCAATATAAGGCTGTGTCTAAAAAGTCCGACCGATTGCGACCAGGTTGAAAACGAATCATGTGATACCTTCACGATTAATAATGTCTGGTATTGTCGATTTTCTGTACTATCAGGAAGAATTTTATTTGTTTTGTTGTTTTCTTTAATAAAAATATGATTTTCAAATAAACCAGGCACAGAAAAATTGATATTAGATCATGAGATTTGTCATAACCAGTAGGAATTTTTAGACACAATGTATAAAAAAGAAATTGAACATTATATAGACCAGGCACAAAAAAATTGAGGTTTGATCACGTGATTCGTTTTCAACCAGTCGGGATTGGTCGGACTTCTTAGACTCAGTTAGACAGACAGGACAAGTTGATAGAAGATATAATAATTTATCTTTTGTTAACATACAGTACATCTAAGTCTGAACAATACCCAATTTGTGAATTAGGCAATTTTTTGCCTAGCTCATGAATAGGACATTTCCACAATCTACATATAACATACAGTATATTAAAAGGGGAGGAAAACAGGCATGAACTCAGGAACAAGGATGAAATCACACCCATCTACTCAAAATTTAGCTGCCCCAAATTTTGCTGTCTAGGGCCCAGGCCCCTTTGGTCCTTGCCTAAATCCAGCCCTTCATGAAATTTAGTCTAATACATCTATTAAATTATAACAAATTATTGGTTAATCCTAAACAGTGAATGTATGTGTCCGTGAAACAAGAAGGCGGGGGAAAGTATAGTGGAACCTTGGTTCACGAACATTTCTGATTACGAACAATTCAGTTCATGATTAAAAATTTTTGTTTCAGTTTGTGCACCAATATATTGGTTCATGACCTGGCGACATCACAAACTTGCCTTTCTATGCATACGCAGATAGATGATATCACTTTGTATTCGTGTGAATATCACTCGCAATTTAGGTTTTATATCTTCAAATTGTTATTTTTAAATTGTTGTACTGTACAAATACCAATATTAAATTAATGGGAAAAATCTCTTGATTTTGATTGCTGGAATGGATTAATTGTATTAACATTGATTTGAATGAGGAAAGTTGTCTTGGTTCACAAACTCTGTTCATGAACCAAGGTTCCACTGCATGTGTATAGTCCTCCCCACTTTACAAATATGATGCATTCCTAAAAATCCCTTCTTAAATCAAACACACTATTAAAATAAATTTAAGGAGAAAAAAATGGTATGTGTTTCTGGCTCTCCCAAAAAACGATACAACTCTCTCTACATTGTTGGCCATTAAAATTGTAACACCAGAGAGGAGGCATACAATCAAACACCTGAAAGTTGTATAATCTTGGAAGGGCATGCAAATGATTAGTAGTGCAGCACATATGCAAATCATTTGTGCCAGTAATGCCCTCTGGTAGCAGATTAAGAGAGGAGACCGGAGAGCCACTTTTATGTACTGGAATAGTGGCTGTGTTCACAAAGTCACGGGGGACGGTGGATGTGGACAGCTGGTCGGACATAAACGCAGGCGTGGGCCTCGTCTTCCAAGGACACAAACGCTAGTGGGTGCGAGTACAATGGACACAGCACATCCACTGGATCCACTGTTTCGAGAGCAGATCACAGCACCCACTGATTACCCAAAATGCAATGCAAGGCTTTGCTTGCTTTGTGGAACATCCAGGGGGAGGGAAGGACTTCTAGGGAAGGGGAACATCACATTCCTAGAATAGATGTGACAACTAACAACATGGAAGGAAAAGCTATCAGACCTTTCTGTAGTGCAATTTGCATGCTCACTATTTTTTAAAAAACTCTTACAAATAAAAGTACTTATATTTTTCTTTAAGAATCTTTTATTAATCTTTAATATTATTTTGAAATTAAATAAAAATAAATGATAAATAAAATACAATAAATTCAAATAAGATATGATTTACAAAATACATAAAATAAAACAATTAAATAAAATTAATGAATTAAATTCAATTTAATATCTAAATATACAGAATAGATTAATAATTTTCTTAATTAATTAAATAAAGAGAAAAATAACAAATAAATAAACAGAAATAACTAAAATTCAATAATAAAATAGAATTATTTAAATTAAAATTAAAATAAATTAGAATAGAATAATAGAACAAAATAAAATATAATTCATCGGTAATAACAAATTGAATATAATTTCATAATAAATAAAATAAAACAAATAAATATTTATTCAGGGTCTCTAGGCCGTTCACAAAAGGCGGCGAGGATGCGAGCCTCTATGACGTGTTCCGTATCCACCGCTGACGTCATCCACTGATCTTAAGAATATCTTTGTGAACACAGCCAGTGTTCATTCACCATTCTTATGGCCAGCAGCATATTTTTTAACTCAATTATTCACTATAAGCATTATTGGTTCAATTATTTTATACAAGATGTCACAAAAGGTATGTTTATTTTTGCTGTTGTTGTTCTTCTTCTTCTTTGTTTTTTTTGGGGTTTTTTTTTCATTAAATTCTAACACCTGCTGACATAGTAAAAATTCATGACAATAATGTATGAAAATAAATGTATCTAAACAAGTTTCAGATTAGCATCTAACAGAATTTTGTTTAGGAACATACTAATCTTTATTTAAAAAAAAACAAAAAACACACACACACACACACACACACGAGGCTAACGATGTGCTCTTGTTCAAGCTGGTTGTTCTTGGTTGGTTACAATCACTAACTTTAAAGCTGTCATATCAGAATCAGAGAAATGTTAAAACACAGGAAATCCAATATATTAAAACACAAAGCACTTTTTTTAAGAGCAAAATCAGCACTTCTGTGCATGCGCATTGATCATTGTTATCATTGTTAATTATTGTATGTAATTATTGTTAATTTGATCATCAATGCTAGCAAAGTTTTTGATTGTGATGTCTTTGTGGAGAGGATTGTTTATAAAACCACGCAGTTGTTTGCCAGGTTCCATCTAGTACAAGTCTCTTGGGTTTTGCAAGAACAAAATATATTAAAAAAAAAATAAAAAAAAAACAAGCCCCAATTAACCTGTTTTTAAATATTCTTCAAAATAGCTTTCATTTTTTTTTCCATCTTAAATCATTTCATTATGCTTTTAACTTCCAGGAAGACTGTACATTTTCAATTAGATCATAAAAAATGCATTCACAAGTAATTAACACCATAAACCATCATCAATTAAAAAAAAAAAGTTTAATATGGTGAAATCCAATATGCATATGCAACATGAATAATTGCAGAGATAACTGCAGGATATTTGAGTACACTGGACTTGCTTTTCAGCTCACAAGAAATTAATTTGGTTCATAATAAAGGGTGTATATCAAATTTGCTTCTAATTGTAAATTTTCATAAACTTAATAACCAAATCTAATGGGGTCTATGCATAATTTTTTTTTAAATTTTTGTCAAATTAAAGAACACGTCTCTTAGATAATACACAAAAATTTTGCTTCTCAAATCCTTACCAATTTTTTTTCTAATTAGTTTTTATAAGTTGGCTAAGCAATCACTCCAGGTGATGTCACAAATCAGTTAACACAATCACGGCAGCTCTGAAGATGAATTTTCTCCATCATCATCAATTTTTGCCTGCCAAGATCATTTCAGAATTGAAATATTGAATTGAAAAATACACGTGAAAGGTAAACTTAAAACATTTACTTCATTTTTGTTAAAAATAATAGCATCCACTTCAATACTTTAAATTTATATCCTTAAAAACCAGCCGAGATGCCCTGTGCATGTGTTTATGTGATATAGTATTAACGCATAACCTTAATGATAATAATAATAAAGTTAAATAATAAACGAAACTTTCCAATTTATGGAGAATGAAATGCATGTATAAATTTATATATCGCTTATATAAATGTTTTAAAATATGTAAATAAATGTGATGAATCTAGTTAGTCCATTTTCGTCTGTAAATGCACTGCTAGTAACACGAGTAAGTGCAAATTTTCTGCTGCAAGCTTGTTAAAGGCCAACTGACGAAACCAACGAAAAAGACAGGCTTGCCAGTATTGAAAAATCATATCGGGCTCTGAGCAACAATCCAACTTTCATCGTCTTCATTTTGGATTTTAATAATCATCATTTTTTACATTTGTTGGAAACAATGCCCAGCCTTTTTCGTTGGCCTCGGCTTACCACATAGACATTACGGCCAAATGATAAAACTAAGCTATTATGTCTTTTTATGTATAAACACAATTTCACAAAACTTTTACATTCCAATATGTGATTATTGAACCATTTGTTTTTTTATGAAATTTTAGTATATTTAAAATTCATGCATACACCCCATTGGAGGAGAGGATGATTTCTAGATGGAATAGATATAGAAAAATGGTTTTGATCAAGGAACCGTCATCACTACAACAAACAGAAAATTAGCACCCCGATGGTCATGTGACTTTTCCGTTTCCAGACCTTGTTATCTCGTTGCCTTGATGTAGATGTGTGATGGAACAAACAACAGATGAACGCTATCAACTTTTTTTATAACAATGGATTCAATTAAGCTTTTGTTTTTAAATAAATAAATATTAAAATGTTTGCAAAGTTATAACAGTTATTAAAGGTATCCTTTAACATATTTTTTTATTCATACACCATGAAATATTGGGGTAAAGCTTAGAAAATACAGCTGCTAAAACTTTATTAAAAAGAAGCAACCAATTGAACTTTCTTATTTTTATTCAGTTTTTTTTTTTATTTCTTTTTATTTTTTTAAATTAATAAAATACCTTTAAAAACTTTACATGCAGAAAATTAGTTCAGGTTTTTCAGCAGGTAAGAATAAGAGGTTAGTCCAACCATCATACAGCAGTCGTTAGTCCAGGTTCATTCAGGGACCCAACTCATCGGCCTCTAGCCATACAGGCCCTGGATGGGCGTATTGGATTTCATTAAATAAACAGAAAATAAAATAATAATAATAATAATAATAATAATAATAATAATAATAATAAAGATGCATGGTCATTTCATAAAAGAACCAACATTCCATTAAGAAATTGGGCACACACTTGCAGCAAACTTACCAGTAGACATGGAAAAGACATCGAACACAAGTCTGGAAGCAGGTGCAACCGAATTGGATTCTCTCATCAACAGCATGCCAAAACCCATAAAATTATACATCAAAGCCAAAAGCAACAAAATTAAACACTGAATTATAATCTACTTGATTTGTGCAGAATAAAGTACATGTATACGGTATTTATTACCAGAATTTTATCATTTTGTAATTTATGTTTTTTAATAAGAGACATTTTTAAAATGCCAAGTTTTTTTTTTGCAATTAAGCTTTACAATAATAAAGCTCTAATAATTTAGCTCTATTACCAACTATTGTACAAGATACTACCCAAAATTTCCCGAAATTGTTTTATTCTGACCAAACCATAAGAGGTACGAAGTTTTGCCGATAGATGAAGTTAGGGGTATGTCTCAGCTGTAATTGTGCCAAGCAGTGTCATCCTATGTCCACGGGATTTTGAGTTTGAGCTGTTTTTGTCACTCTATGTGTTGGTCAGGTTGCGATTCTTGATATTAAAGCTGAAGAAAACTGCGGTTGAAACCCACAGACTGTTGAAGGAGGCTTTTGGTGAACAAGCTTTAGGCCAAACCCAAACATTTGAGTGGTTTAAGCATTTCAAAGATGGTCGGGAGTCTGTGGAAGACGACAAACATTCTGGCCGACCATCAACAAGCACAACTCTGAAAATGATCACGAAAGTGCGTGACGTGATCTGAGAGGACCGAAGTCCACCAACCACGAAGTTTGTGATCGCCTTGGGCTGTCATACGGGACATTTTGAGACGATTGAGGGAAAACGTGAGGTGCAAAAGGCCAGGAAATGTGGAAGAAGAAAGACTGGCTGTTCCATCACGACAATGCTCCAGCGCACATATCGCTCGCTGTGAGGGACTTCCTCAACAAAAACAACATGAACGCTATCCCCTGGCAAACTGCAATTTCCACTGCTTCTGAAAATTTAAATTGCGGTTAAAAGGGCGGCGATTTGACTCCACTGAGGTAATCCAAACAAAATCGCAGCAGGTGTTAAACAAGCTCCAACCTGGGAACTACCAGGAGTGCTTCCAGAAGTGGAAACATCGCTGAAAATGATGTATCGATTCCAAAGGAGACTATTTTGAAGGTGACGGTGGAAATTAAAAGATTGGTAAGTTCCGTATTTTATAGAGGTACATTTTGGGAAATTTTGGGTAGCACCTCGTATAATTAAAAAAATTCAAATTTATAACAACCAATTGCTATTTGTTGAGAAGCGGGAATACACTGTGAATAAAGACATAATTCACAGAAACCACAGCCTCTTGTCCACAAAAATTTTTTTATTCGGCGAATACATATTTCGATATCTTTAAGATCATTATTAAGATCATTATTAAGATCATTGCTATTTCTGTTAATTCTCTTCTTATACAGGGTGACCAGAAAAAACTGATAACATTTATTTTGCGAAAAAAAAATATATATACATCACCGCAAACAAACTTTGGTCATGATAAAGTACACTTTTCTCAGAAAACATATTTAAGCGTTTTCGAAGTAGCCTCCTTCCGCTTCAGTACAGAGCTTCTTGATGAGCACATGGTTCCTGGGTGTGTTGACACTATGTTTTCTGCCACTTCCTAGGCGTCAACCAGCATGGCCAAGCTCCTGAAACCGCTTAATTGTTCTCCTGGCATTCGATGGGGCGATATTGGCCCATGTAACGTCAAAATTTCCTCTCATTGATTAGACATCTTCATATACTTTGTTAAAATTGCGTAATAATTATGGAAAACATGTACTTGCATTACTTCTAATGCCCAATTCACATATCCTAAAAGTAAAATGGGAAATGACCCAAACGAGTTTTTTCTGGTGACTCTGTACTTGATTTCTCCCTTGACACAATTCCAATCCACTTTATTCATCACTTCATTTTTAAATGGCTTTAAATTTTATATTTGAATTCTTACTTTATTCTGTCTTATTGTTTCTTTATTACTTTCGATTTTTTTTATTATCACACTGATAATAACTCTGGCCAAAACTGGTAGTTTCACTTGCTCATCTGCAATTCAATTGTATTCTTTCTAAAAATCACCCTCACTTTCAAATATAAAAATGAACACAAATCCCACTCATTATAAAATTTTCACATTATTTCTCTGCATCATCAGGTGATATGGGTCTGAACTCGTATGGAACCTCTAATCTTAGTGGGGCTGATGTTCTCTACTCTCAGCTGAATAAGCAGCTCTCCCGATGTGCAACTGATATTTGCTTAGCATCTCGGCACAATCATACATGTAGTTTGGGCATGGCAAGTTGACATTAGTACTTCTCAGGTGGCAACAATTGTTTTGTTGACAATGATCCAGTTGGTAACTGTTTGATTTATGTGACCATTTGGTAAGTACCATAATTTTCTGGAGTAACGCCACGGCGGCTGATACGCCGCACACGCCAAAATTTAACAAAAATGTTAAATCTCCGGGAGTAGCGCCGCGGCGGCCGATACGCCGCACCCCCCCCCCCCC
>JAHWFO010003935.1:0-14174 GCA_023313115.1 Rhysida immarginata | reverse complement strand
ATACGCCGCACCCCCCCCCCCCCCCTCACACTCGGTCCGTTTTGTATAATCGCGTTTTATAAGAAATTCAATAAACAAACCAAAATTCAATATTTATAAGATATATTTTATTAGTCGAATCCTTCAAAATCCGATGTTTCCGAATCGGAATGAAATAAAGATAAACGGTCGAAAGTCAAAAGTCGTTGGAGAGAGAAATACTGGAAGATTATGCTCGTCGAGATTGAAACCAAATACTGATTGCCATGAAACCAAAAGCGACCCCTTATATATCGCAACAGGTGTCATACAAGCGGGCGTCGATTATTCTGATTGGTTGACCTCTAGCGGGCGTCGATTATTCTGATTGGTTGACCTCTAGCGGGCGTCGATTATTCTAATTGGTTGCCCTCTATTGACGAACGCGAAAATTAGACCAGTTGATCATTAGCCAAATGGCCTCTCTGGGCAAAAAGCCACACTAAAAGCGTGGATTATTTGAAATAATTTATTTCCTGTTGATAACTGATTACACTGCGCGATTTGCGGAAAACATCGATGTTGAAACCAACGATGTTCAAATAGATCGATGCTTTCGCTGTTCTTCGATGAAAACGTCGATAAAAACCATAGATACTATAAATTCGTCGATGATAAGAGTGCTTTATTATCAAGTGAATCACCCGCTGTCGATGGACGATCACGCTCGATCGTTATCGGTGTGAATTTTTAATCATGTGTAGAATCTATCTATCTTCTCTTTTTTTTTTTTTTTTGTAAAAGCTCCGGTAGTAGCGCCGCGGTGGCTGATACGCCGCACACGCCGAATTTTTAACTTTTAATAACAGAAACGCCGCGGCGTTACTCCCGAAAATTACGGTAAATCTCAAACCAGGTGCAGGATAGAAATGATCCTGACAAGCCAAAAGTAATTACGAATTTTGTTAAAGTGAATCATTTCAGATGGCAATGAAAATATTTTTTTGAATACATGAGATGTTTGATTCAGATAATCTAAATCTTAAACTAGAAAAATGTGAGAAACAAATTTTGACAGAATATACTAAACTTAAATTATGCCATGTGTGTTTAATTTATTAGGTTGGCTTCCAACAATCTGTTAGATATTAATCTCATTAAATATTATTTACCAAGATAATGAGAATTAATGATGTGACATTGCTCTTCAATTTGCTGCAGATACAACCAGAGCAAAAAGAAAACAAATGATGTTTTTCCAAATAGGCTTAATAAACAGTGCCTACATCAACAGCTACATCAGAAACTGAACAGTGAAGAAGAATAACTTGGCCTGATGAATGAAAGATCTACTGCAACTTGCCAAAATATAGATTTGTATTTATCATCATCCATGTGAGTAGCTGGAAGTACAAGGGTATATCAGAAAGTAATGCCATTTATTTTTTTAATGAAGGAAATATAATTGCTGTGCAAAAGTTAACATAGCCAAAACGAAGGCTGAGTACATGCACAGACACTGCATAACAAGAATTGTTCCTCCAGTCATTTTACAAATGGCCCCTGCTATCACATTGTCTACACTGGAAGAACAGCAAGCTGTTATAAGGTTTTTCGCAAATGGTAAGAAACACGCTGAAATTCATGGGGAAATGGTAGAAGTTTACAGTGCCAACTGACTGGACTATTCCAATGTGTGCAAATGGTGTAAAATGTTTCTGGAAGAAAGAGATAGCTTTGTCGATAAACAGCATTCCAGGCGGCCTGTGTCAGCGGCAAAGCCAGTCATTATCAAGGACATTAACAGCACAATCAGAGAAAACAGTCGCATTTCCTTGAAAGAAGTCAGTGAAACATTTCACATATCCTATGGATCTGCATGGGATATGGTACATGAGAAGCTTGGATACCGCAAAATCTGTTCACAATGGATTCCAAAAAGTCTGACACCAGAACAGACCGGCAACAGAATGGCATGTAGTCTGCAACATCTGCAGTGGTACAACCAGGAGGAAAATGCATTTCTGAATGGCATAGTCACAGGAGATTATTTCTGGGTCTTGCACTTCACACCTGAACCTAAAACTGCAAGCACTGTGTGGAAACTAACACATTCTCCAGTTCACAAAATATGCAAATTTTCTCCTTCGGCTCAGAAGATTATGTTTACAGTTTTTTGGGATATGTAAGGCATCCTAATCGCAGAGTTCCTATTGTGGGTCAACTGCCAATGCAGCTACACATTGTGAAACGTTGACTAAACAGTGGTGTGCTATTCAAGATAAGCGACCAGAAAGAGGAAACAATGTTCAACTTTTTCATGACAACGCATGCCGCACATGGCCAGCGTCATCAAAGCAAAACTGGTTCGTTTCGAATGGGAGGTTTTGGACCACTCAGCTTACAGTCCGGACTTCTCGCCCTCGAACTACCACCTCTTTGGTCCCACGAAGAGATTTCTGGGTGGTCAGAGGTTCAAGACTGTATTCACCCCATGAATCTGCCATTGGCTGTATACACCGCCGAGGCAGTTCTATGAGCGGGGTCTTCTGAAACTGGTGCAGCATCGGGATAAATGCCTAAATTGTCAAGGTTCCTATGTGGAAAAGTAGATAAAGACGTGTAGTTTCTGCTGCACTTAGTTGTTTACCTGTATGTTTTGTAATTTTCTTTGAAAAAAATAAATGGCGTTACTTTCTGATATCTCCTTATAAACTTCATGATTAGAAGGAAACATGATAGTGGTAATGGTTGTATGATATGGAACTTGTTTGTATGGATTTCAATGGATTCTCTATCCCTATTTAATGCCACACCTTGGCTCAGTACTGTTTGAAATCAAGCACAGATCTCATAGCGACTACATATATGGACAACAAATGACTCTCTCCCATGTCTAAAGATCCACAATGCCAAATGCTCACAATTCAAACCTTTGTGGGTTATGAAATAATGTAGCCACTCTTTCAGAATAGTTTTCTTTCAAGTAGATATCTTCAGTAATCTACTGGGAGTTGAAGTTATATTGCATATAAGCAATTAACATAGGATATATAGGTATTTTTTTCACTGCATAATTATTGTTAAAAATGACTTCAGCAGCTGTTTTCCTTGTAGCTTATGTTTATTTATTTCAAATATTTAATAACAATCCATATCTAATCTAATGCAATTTCAATTATAAAATGATTTTATGCCTCAGCACTGAACCCAGATGCTCTCTGGAAGAGGTATAAGGCTGGACATAATAACAGAAGAAACACCTCTTATCCACAAAATATTTTTACTGGACATATACGTATTTCGAACCCTTTGGGTTCATTATTCAATGTCAAAGGAAATAATTTTTTCATTTTTCATTTTCATTTTCAAGCCAAACATTCCTTTTTCCCTCAGCAGCCCAGCAAAAATCATTCCTTCTTGCTAGGGTGACCTTTAGCTGATCAAGTTGTGACATCACATTTGCCTCAGCCAAAGCTCAACAATCTAAGTACGTCAAAGAGGTGCTTACAACTGCTGAGGAAGGCCAAAAGAAAATGGTGGCGACCATGGATAAGGAAAAGGCTAAGAGTAAAGCCAATAAGAATTAAATTGTTACTTTATGCCTTTTTATGAAAGCTGGCCACTTAAATTAAAATTGTGGAAATAATTAATTTAATGAATAAAATTAATTTTTAAAAAAAGTTCTTGTAGATTTTCTTGATATTTTTATAGATTTTTAAATTTACTGATGGCATTTTATTCAGCAAAATGCCAAAAGGAATGATTTTAGATGCTGAAAACATCTAAATGCACATGCATGAGGCTAAGAAGAATCAACTCAGCAACTAGGCTGAAGCTACTGAGGTAAAAAGGAATGTGCAGGTAGTTTCCAATCCATTTCACCCCTCAGGAAATAATCTAAATATTCAATGGATAGGAAGACTTGTGGATCCCAGAGCAAAGTGCATAGAGAAATATCTAATCACCTTTCCCCTGCTCCCCTAAGACAAACCCAGGTGTTAAATCCAGTCAGGCATCTTCTTGACTTAAGTTTCTCTTACCTGCTAGTGCAACATTATTATCTGCATAAAAATATATTTGTAAAGTTTTGACATTCTCTTTTAATTTAATTATTTTATTTTTTAACTCATTGCTAACAGTCTGCTATGATAAGTTTCTATTTAATGTAGTGATTAGCAATGAACAGTTGTTTATTGATTTTTATCACAAGATAATAACTGGCAACATAAAAATTTTATACATTATAGTAAACAGTAGATATTTATCTATTTACCAGTCATCCTCTGATGAGGGATTACATGTACCAGCTGAAAAGTTTTCAGAGTGATCAGGTGAAATGTCTGGATTAGAAATAACAAAATCTGATTTTGTTCTTTTATCTTTATCAGCCTCAGAAAGTGACTGCTCTGGTAAAGTGACTGATTTTACTTCATCTTTTTTGGCTGTGTCAGTACCAACATGATTTTTTTGTAAAGAGCTAATTTGATTAAGCTCCTCTTCTCCCTGTTTATTAAACCCACTGAGAGCTTTAGCAAAACTGTCTGGAATGACATCATCATCATTAACAACAGCGATTTGTTTTTTCATTTTCCACTGGGCTTCTAAATCAATTTTTGGTGGAAGGATATCACCTACATTTTCCAGAAGAGATGAGTTTTCGTTTGCAGAAGAGGGTAAAATTTGAGCAGTTTTCTTTTCATTTACACTTTCCCTAACAGTAAACAATTCCTGTTTATGCAGTGAAGCTAAATTTTCTTGTCCATCGTCATTTTCCATAGCCGAATTATTATCAGTTATCATCTGATGTCGTAAATCTTCTCTAGAGCTTGAATTTGTAACCGCAGTTTTAGAGCTTCTTTCAGGTGTGTGTAATTCTTTTGTTATTCCAGTACTGATTTTCTCATGAACTTCACTACTCATAGCTATATCAAATGGTAAACCTTGTAGTTTACTTTGGCTTTGCTGAAATAAATCACTTTCATCTAACCCCATAACTACAGAAGGTAAAGTTATTTTTTTGTTGTTATCTAAGTTATTAAACTTCACGAGAGTTTCACTCACTAGTGTAGAGTCATTTGAATCTTGTGTTCTGTCTTTAAATTCCTTATGAGAGGGAAGGTCTTCATTATCAATCAAAAGAGTACTGTGCAAAATATCTTGGGTTTCATTTGCCATAGAAAGAATTTTAGAATTTCCATATTTTTCTTCAGCATGTTCAGATGTTGTTGGCATGCCCAAAGTCTTGTATGAGAAATCCCAAGTAAAAGTGTCAGCTTGAGGAAGACTTTGGTAAGTTTTTTTTTGGGTTATGAATGCAGACGGCTGTTCGGGAAAGTTTAGCTTTGTAAAGGGCTTTTTTAAAGATGTAAATTCATTTAAACTTGAATCAGCAGCTTCGTTAGAATCAATGTTAAAAGACAAGCGAGTTTTATTATAATTTTTCTTAAGGTGAAATCTTGGTTGTGATTTAGAATTTGTCTTAAAATCCACAGATGAAGTAAGATAACTTTCTGATAACGGTTTTACACCATCTTCTGTTTGTGTTTGAAATGATTCATAATATTTTTCCAGATATTCAGCTTCCTTTTGCCATGATAATACTCTGTTACGAGATTGATGCAGGAAACCCATATCTTCAGCTGGTGAATTAACAGGAGCAACTGGTTTTATTGTAGGAACAGGTGAAAGAATGTTACGTTGATTGCCTTGCAATTGTAATTCAAGAGGTACAGTGTTTGGATTGAGGGTTGTATCATAGAAAGTGTTTTGATCGTTCACAGCTGAAATACATAAAACATCTTCATTAAGGAATGTACAAAATATAATTACAGTATTAAAGATATAATCTGAAGGAAAATTCTTTGTTAAAGAGTAATTTTTTTTAATTGCACTCAATTAGCACTCAATATAATAGCTGAGAAAACCTTTATACATTTAAATATCTTTAACAAGGATTCTATAAGACTGAAACTCCCTAGATATTTTTGCAAAATACCAGACATTACACACACAGATAATTTTATTAATATTTGTATTTTTTATATTATGTGTGCTTTGTTGTTGCAGTTTTTATTGCATCTTTTAACTGCTCCAATATCTCAATTTTGTATAACTTTGTGCAGAAGTTTCATCTGTTCACTTTATCTGCCATCATAGCTGATACAAGTTGCCATCAAAATACATGGAATTTTAAATCAGATTTCACAATCTGATTCAAGTAATTGTGAGATGTGCAGTGTCCTTGCTTGGCTTTTGAAGCCCCCCTCACACTTCTTATCAGTGACCAAACTCCTTTATCTCCACCAGTTCACCTACCTGAATGTAAAGATTCTGTCTATAACATGGAAACAGCGATTATTTTCACCACAACTTACACAGCAAGCCTATAACACACTGTTATGAAGTAGTTAGGCCACCAAAGATTGAACATGCCATTGGCCTACATTGGCAAATGGCAAATTAAATGGGATACTTTATGTTCCTGCTAGGCAAGATAGATGGTACTACTTCATATTCTTATCTGCAAAGTTGCCACTTGTTAACATACTATTCCCCATGGCCCATCCAATACAGTTATGCTCTCATATCCATGCACCCTCCTAGACTGATAATCTCTTGAATATACAGCAATATATTTAGAAATGTGCTTTTGTTATTTGATCTTTTCTTTTTGATTTTTTAAAATAAAAGTTATTTGAAGGAACACACACATATCTACACTATATGATCAAAAATATCCGGACACCCCTCACAGATCATCGATTGGCCCAATGTCACATGATAATGACTTGCACATCATTTAAATAGCTTCCCACACCTTCAGACACAACTCTGCTTGGACATTAGCAAGAATGGGTCGTTCGGCAGAGCTCAGTGAGTTCCAACGTGGAACCATCGTTGGATGTCACCTATGCGGCAAGTCCGTGCGTGACATTTCCAGCCTTCTTCAGATACCCAAGTCAACAGTAGGCGATGTCATTATGAAATGGAAGACCCGGGGATCAACAACAGTTCAACAACGAACCGGTAGACCCAAAAAACTAACGGACAGAGACCGTCGAGTGCTTCGTCGTATCACCTGCAGCAACCGGAAGTCCTCGGCGGAAAAAATTGCCACAGAGTTTCGAAACGCCTCTGCAAATGATGCCAGTACCATGACAATTCGTCGGGAACTGCACACGATGGGATTCCATGGCCGTGCTGCTGCCCACAAGCCCCACATCAGCAGGGTCAACACCAAGCAACGTCTGGAGTGGTGCAAAGCCCACAGAAACTGGACAATGGACCAATGGAAACGTGTAATGTGGACAGACGAATCTCGCTACCACACTCTGGCAATCCGATGGACGAGTTTGGGTTTGGCGCATACCTGGAGAACGCTTCTTACCTGAGTGCACAGAGCCCACAGTCAAGTCCGGAGGAGGAGGAGTCATGGTGTGGGGCTCATTTTCATGGTACGGACTGGGCCAGCTCGTTCCTGTGCAAGGAATCATGAACTCCGACCGTTATCTGAATGTTTTGGACAACTGTGCACTTCCAATGTTGTGGCAATTTTTCGGAAACGGGCCATTTCTCTACCAACACGACAATGCTCCGTGCCACAAAGCGAGGCGTGTACATCAGTGGTTTGCGGACTCAGGGGTCGAAGAAATGGGTTGGTCGGCACAAAGTCCCGACCTCAATCCTATAGAGAGTCTGTGGGATGAATTGGAAAGACGCTTGCGGGCCAGATCACATCGGCCAACTTCTGTACCTGAACTGATTCTCGCTCTTCGGGAGGAATGGAGGAACATTCCGGAAAGTACCTACCAATATTTGGTGGAAAGTCTTCCCCGAAGGGTGGAAGCTGTGATTCGGGCAAAGGGATGTGCAACGCCCTATCGATTTCCATGAAATCGTGGCTAGAGCGCAAACGTGCATGTGTCCGGATATTTGTGATCATATAGTGTATACAGGGTGGTCCATAAGTCTGTCCCCCCCTTTTATTTTTTGAACCGAAGCAGATATGTCAATTTTGATGAATCCAATGAATAGGAAGTTGTGGGTGGCCTATCCCATGGTGCACTTTTCATCATCCCAAATATGCAAATTAGGACACATTCAAAATTTATCTCAAAAACCGTAAGGGATAGAAAAAAAACCCAATTGCAAACTTGTTCAGCATAAAAAAACAAACAAAACAAAAAAAAAATCATCCAAATCGGACCAACGGTTCCCAAAAAAAGTTAAAAAAAGTAAATAACCATCTCAAACTAAAAAAAAGCCAACTGGGCCAAACCAAAGCGAATCATGTTGGTAACACTCTAAAGGGTATGTTCCACATGATGCCCTTCAGCACCAATGCACAACTGAGCACGTAGTTTCAAAGATGCCATCACTCTTGTTACCAATATCAGATGTAATGGATTGGCAGGCAGTCTGAATTCTCTGTTACAAATCCAGCATAGAAGTTGGCTGAGTGGCATAAACATTGTCCTTAAGGTAACCCCACAAAAAGAAGTCGTTAGGGGAAAGATCTGGTGAGCGTGCAGGCCAATGAATTGGGCCACCCCGGCCGATCCACTGACCTGGAAACATTGCATCGAGATGATCACAAGTAGCTGCCGCTGAATGGGCTGGAGCCCCATCATGTTGATACCGTACCCTTCGAAGTGATGCTAAAGGAAGCTCATCTGCAAATTCTGCCACTACAACATTTATTATCATGTGTCTGTATCGTGCAACTGTCAACGTCCCTTCGTAGAACGATGGACCAACCAATCCACCATTGATGATTCCACACCAGACATTCACTCTCCAATTCACCTGGTGCACAGCTTCTCGTAACCATCTAGGGTTTTCTGTTGCCCAATAATGGAGATTGTGTTTATTAACCAGACCATCTCGAGAGAAGCTAGCTTCGTCTGACCACAAGACCCAATTGAGAAAGCCTGGGTCATCGTCGATGCGATTTAGCAGCCAATTGCAGAACTCAAGACGAAAATCTTAGTCTGTTGGCTTCAATCCTTGGTGGCAGTGGACATGATAAGGGTGGAATCCATGCATATGAAGTAATCTTAATACTGATTGATGACTGCAGCCAGCTTCTTCAGCAACTGATCGAGTACTACAATGAGGATTAGCATAAACAGCAGCTAAAATGGCTGTGCTGGAGTCCTCTGATGTGACAGTTGTTGGTCTACCTTGCCGGGTCTGATGACTGACACTTCCTGTTTGCTGAAATCGTTGAACAACCTGGCGAATTGTCTTAGAAGTGGGAACTCTAGCATTGGGATATCTAACTTGGTATTCCCTGGCTGCACCTTTGTAATTATGTGCAAATCCAAAACATAAAACCATACCAACCATTTCTTCTCTACTGTATTCTGCCATTTTTCAGACCTGATTGGCAGTTTCTTCCCCATTCATCAAAAAGCTTCAGCATTTAAAGGGCTAGTGGATAAAACCCAACAGGGGGGGGGGGGGGGGGCCCCCACACGAAGATGCAAATGCAATGTGAGTGCCAATTAGCATTTGCAATTAACTTTTTTTGGGAACCGTTGGTCCGATTTGGATGATTTTTTTTTTTGTTTTGTTTGTTTTTTTATGCTGAACAAGTTTGCAATTGGGTTTTTTTCTCTATCCCTTACGGTTTTTGAGATAAATTTTGAATGTGTCCTAATTTGCATATTTGGGATGATGAAAAGTGCACCATGGGATAGGCCACCCACAACTTCCTATTCATTGGATTCATCAAAATTGACATATCTGCTTCAGTTCAAAAAATAAAAGGGGGGAACAGACTTGTATATCCACTACAAAGAGCAAAGAAAGATATCTTACTTGTTTCAGTTAATAAATCCTTATGATCTATTTTTCCAGGCACAGCTAACTTCTGCAAATATTTATGCAACTGTTGGAGTTGATTAGTAAGTTCATATATTCTATCCTGCAACTCTTTTTCAGATTGAGAATAAGATTCTATTCTGTAATTAAATGCAATAAATATATACCAATAAGAAACACAGATTAACTAATATTGCATCTAATATTGCAGAATGAAATAATTATTGTCAAAAAAATTAGTCACATTTTGTTAACTTGGTCCAATTTGTTATTTTTACTTAATAGGTTATAAGTAGTTCTTCAGAATACAGTAAATTACTTTTACTTCATTGCCCTAATAATTATTTCGCTATACACTCACATGCCAAAAGTCATGGGATTGCAGTGGACTGTTTTTCAAGTGGGAGTAGCATCATGTGCAAACAGTATAAATATGCAAATCAGTATCGGTAGGTTTAGTTACACTGTCATGAGTAAGGGGTGAGGTGTTTAGTGTGACAATGGCTACGCGAGAGCTATCCGAGTTCGAACGTGACCTGGTATGTGGAGCACAACGTGTGGGTCATTCAATATCGGAGGTGGCTCAAGAATTCAACATCTCATGATCCACAGTTTTGAGAGTCTACCGAGAGTACCAACTTGACAGCATTACCTCCCACCAAGGACAATGCAGTGGTTGACCACACCTTCTCAATGAACAGGACCAACGGTGTCTGAGTAGGATGGTCACTGCTAACAGGCAACTGACACTATGCCAGATGACATCAGATTTTAACCAGGCTGATACTAGAACTGTGCAATAAAATCTGGTGTCCATGGGATATAGAAGAAGACCCACGAGGGTACCCTTGCTAACAACAAGACATCGTCAGCAAAGGCTCTCCTGGGCCCATGAACACATCGGCTGGACACTTGACAGCTGAAAACATGTGACCTGGTCTGATGAGTCTCGATACCAGCTGATATGAGCTGATGGTAGGGCTCAAGTGTGGTGCAGACCCCATATAGGCCATGGACCCAAGTTGTCAAGCATGCACAGTGCAAGCCAGTGGTGGCTCCATAATGGTCAATTATGGGAAGCTCTCCAGTTGGAATGGTTGGCAATGTCTTCAGATATCTTCCACCGATTTGTGGAATCAATGCCACGTCGCACCGTGGCACTTCGCCGGGTTAGAGGAGGTTCCACACGTTATTAGGTGCTATCCCATGACTTTTGGCATGTGAGTGTATATTAATCTCCCTATAAACATTACATACACACAAGAAAACCACAAATTTCTTTACCTTTGAGAAAGCACCTGGTTTTGATGGTGTTCTGCTCTTAACTGATTTTCCAATCGTATTCTATGTTCATCCCATACAGCTCTATCTAAATGATGAGCATCCCTTAATTTTTCAATTTCACATTTAACTTGCAATACCTTCAAAATATAAAGATTAAGTTTAATTATTTCACACAGACCTTTAAGCAAGCTTATAATACAGAATTAATATGGAAAAAAAAAAGATTAACACATATTTGACAAAGTTACTGTAATGTATGGCGAAACTTATAGGTAGCGTTTCACCTATGCCCTTTAGCAGGGTTCTCTCCCAGGCTCTTTTACATGGGTGCCCCACCTAGCTAATTTATTTGGTAAATCACTGTATTTTTCCCTGGTTAGTTTAACCTTGCAATGAAGAATCAAGTATGGGCAGCAATAAGGATATGTTCATGCACAGCTGAAATATAATCCCTAGCCTTTTTTTATAAATAAAATTAGAAAAGGTGTATCTAAACCCGTTACAAACTTCTGGTGGTGATTCTCCACAGCGAGATGAAAACAAAAGTTCATGTAAACATGGCTCGAATAACTAACCGTTTATGAGATTTCCGCAGTTAAAATTGAAGTTTCAGCAGCTGGTTTTTCTACTCTGTGGAAGGCAGGTGACATGCAGAGAAGCTACAACAAATTCTTGAAATAACATTCCATTTATTGTTTATTAACAGGTGCGCCTGCTAATAACTTCAGGTGTAGTATCTAAACAACCATTCAGGGGGGTAAGGGGCACACTTACCAGACTTTTCTGGTTGAGTTGTTCAACAACATTCTTTCAGACGTGTTAGACGATGTTTCGTCGCCTCAATGCATATGTGGCATCCCATGGTCGTCATTTTGAACATTTGTTGTAGCTACTCCGTATGTCATCTGCCATCCACAGTGTAAAAACCAGCTGCTGAAACTTCACTTTTAATTCTAGAAATCTCAAACGGTTCGTTATCCGAACCATGTTAATATGAACTTTTGTTTTCATCTCGCTATGGGGAATCACCACCAGAAGTTTGTGGATGGGTTTAGATACACCCTGTACAGTAAATATACCAGATTAAAATTTTTACTTACTATTATTTACTCTTCATATTTTAAAAACTTAACACATCTCCTGTCAGATCTTTTCAAAACTTAACACATAATCAACATTGACACCTTTTCGGAACTATTTCTTCTTATCATAGCTGCCTCGCTGTCACTATTCAAATCGCACACCTTCAACAAATCGAATGAAACATTTACTTGTAAATGTTTGTGAACAATATCTAAATAATTCTATAGAAAGCAATTGTCCTGCCTCTAGAGTAAGTTTTTCTTATTACCTAATCTCATCTTCCTTAATTACTCCACGCATTGATACAAAGATCTCACACAGTACTTGTTCCTTCATTGCAAGGTTAACCGGTCCCGAGCTATACAGGGTGCGTTCACAAAGTTTCAAGACTGGTCTCAGAACAAAAAAATTATTAAACATTTTTGTACAGCGAACTAAAAGTCTTCGAAATATGACCCTTGGGCATCAACACAACGCTGCCAGCGTTTTTTCCATTGTTCATAGGCTCCCTGGAACTCTTCGCACGGAAGGCTGTCAAGGAACCTCATCGAAGCTGCCTGGACCGCTGGAATCCTGTCGAATCACTTCCCTTAATTCGGGGGAACAGAAAGAAGTTGCTGGGAGCTAGGTTGGGGCTGTAGGGTGGCTGGGGCAGTGCTGCCACATTAAACTTGGCCAAAACTTCGCCGGCGGCGAGCAACGTGTGCAGGGATCGGCGCATGATTTTAGAAAGTCAGCTAACAACTTTCATTTTGGTTTCTTTTAATGCATTTACTTTTGGTTTCTTTTAATCTCGCAAACTGTCGGAATAACTTCCTTTTTTTAGAGTGCAAATAAATCACAGTGTGCATAGGCCTAAGTATGCATGAAGAATTTGACTTAACTTTAAAATTCCAAAACAATAAAGTTAGTAAAGCCAATTTTAAGCTTTAAAACTTTAGGTTTCATGCACGTTTCTTATATCTTATTACACTTAAGGGACACTTAGGCATTATTTTATTACTGTGAGAGGTGCGCATGAATACACTTTTGAGACTATATTGTGCAAAAAAGCAAGATAGTCGGTAAATGATTGGAAATCCTCAAAACCGTTATGTTATAAATGCTATAAATTTACTTAACATGGTGCTTATATTGTTCAATTATACGTAATGAATAGACCGTGTTTTGACTGAATGGTGGCTGCAGTCTTGTTTTTGCGAATAACTTTTGCATTAGCTTTTGGCAACAGAAAAGTGATCGGGAAAGTGAGAAAAAAGTGATGTACCATATATTGTAGAGACAGTCCTTATATCATACTGTTTTTCTTAACCTTTTCCCAGCGGAGGCCACTTGTAGCTATGTCAGTTCCATATAACACATTACAAAATTTAAATGCATATAACTGAAATTCTGTTACAGATAAATTGCTAATTTTTTTAATATTTTTTTTCAGATGCACATTACTACTAGTATATCCCTTCAAATTTTAAAATTAAATGAGAAAATATAATAAAAAAATGATTTTCCACAGGTGTAGTCAAGGGGGGGGGGGGGCATGAAATCATGACTATAAAAATGCTTATAAGAAATTTTCTATTATCGATAAAAACTTCAAACTGCTTTTGTTGAATTCTTGAAAGCTTTATAATTAACTGCAAATAAATTATATACCCCAAATTTATTAATAATCAATAATATTCAAAATTTTAGAAAGCTTGTGTATGGAGAAACTTAGCAACATCTAAAATTACGAATTTATTAAAAAATTCCAGGGCACAATTGAACCATTTAATGATTGAATTATATTAAAATGATACCTTTTATTTATGTTTTAATTTTTTTTTTCGTAAATTACATTTTATTCATAAGTTATTTCACAAAAATTAAAACCATTCCTATGGAGATCGTTTCTTGATGACGTCATTAGAGATTGTTCCCTTATCAGAATATGAGGAAGTTAGATAAGGCCACATCTATGCTTTATCAAAGAAAGAGATTAAAATCCTATTATGTGATTTTCTGGCTATTGTCAGGCAGGT
>JAHWFO010003933.1:0-14234 GCA_023313115.1 Rhysida immarginata | reverse complement strand
AACAAAATATTTTACAAACTAAAGTATATCTTGTCCAAGCTAAATAATCTACTTTACACAACACATTTGCTTTTAAACCTAATCTAAAACCAGGACATACTATTCTAATATCTAAACAACAACTACTTGATTAAAATACTAAACGTCTGTTACTACTTACAAATTCTTCTTAATAAACAAATACTTAAACAAATTAAAATTATATAATCTTATACGTCAGACGAATTACAGCAAATAAATTCTAAAATTACCACGTGGTCTTTTTCATACTTACTTACTTTTCAAACCCACTTATCTGTTTGGGTCGCGGTAGTAACAGCCCTATGGTCTCCAGCGATCGCGAGCTTCTGTCATCAGGTACATGTTCTCCCTGGTGATACACAAGCGACTCGAACCCAGATTCTACATGTAGTTTAGCCACCTGGTTCTAGGCCGACCCCTTGGTCTCTTACCCACCAGCATGGAAAATAACAAATGTCTAGGAAGGCCAGTTTGCGGCATCCGTATCACGTGGCCATACCAGCACAACTGAGATCTCTCAATGCGGAGAAGTAGCGACTAAACACCTAAAGACTTCCTTATTGTGCTGCTGTCACTCTATCTAGCAAGGTAACTGCAGCCACACCTCTCAGAAATCTCATTTTAGCGGCTTGTACCCGCGATCAAACTCTTTCGGTCATTACCCAAGCCTCATGACCTTAAGTGAGAATAGGGACGAAGACTGATTTGAAAACATAGAGCTTGGCTTTGTTACCCAGCTCGCGTTTGATTACCATGGGTCGGCAGAGTTCACGTCTGACACAGCTTGCTGGACCGATACGAGCATCTAATTCTTTCTCCTGCCGTCCATCACTCGTGAATGCAATCCCTAGATACTTGAATTTTTCCACTTCTCTCAATGAGGCTCCCCTAACTTGCAGAGCACACTGAGCAGGCTGTCTTGAAAGGACCAGAACCTCCATTTTAGCCACACTGATCTTCAACCCAGCTTCTTCTGCTCTCATCAGGCAGTTGCCAACAAAAACACGCTGTTCCTGTCTATCCAATCCATAAAGATACTGAACAAGAGGGGCGACAGTACGCACCCTTGGTGAAGTCCAACTCCCACGGTGAATGTTCTTTATACTTAATGCCATTTATTCGGACACACATCTCAAAGCTTTCGTACAGAGACATGATAGCAACCAGTAATTGCCCATCCACTCCATACTCTTGCAACACTTGTCAGATCTTCTCCCGAGGAACACAGTCATATGCTTTTTCAAGGTCCACAAAGCAAGCATAGACGTCTTTTGGATACTCTCTAGATATCTCAAAGATTTGCCTTACAGGAAAGATGTGATCCATCATGCATCGGCCAGGTCGGAAACCACACTGATCCCTTGACAGATTGGAATCGACTATTTCCCAACCTCTCTTCTCAAGACACTTAACATACACATTCCCAAGAATGCCGAACAGAGAGATACCTGGATTGTTTTTGCAATCTCTCTGATCTCCATTTTTTAAGATAGGATCAGAATTCCTGTCTGCCATTGCTTAGGAGCCTGGCCAGAAAACCAAGAAACCTGACACACTCGAGTCAACCACAGGATACCATCCTGATTAAATGCCTTTAATATCTCGGACCGGATTTCATCATCACCTGCAGGTTTGCCAGTCTTAAGGGACTTAATTGCCCATCTGACTTCTGCTTCGGTAATACTACCGTGACTATGCTCCGCTCAAAGATGCACCTCATGTGCCTCAGTTGTTGCTATCACCGGATTAAGAAGAGATTAAAAGTATTCCTTCCACCGATGCAACAAGCTCTTCTCTGTTTTCAGAAGCCTCTCATCTGAACCCTCAATAGTTTGTGATGAAAGAGACTTCTTTTCATGGAGGCGTTGCACGGTCTGCCAGAATACCTTGTTTGCCGAACCATAGTCTGCCTCCAATTCTCCCCGCAATGGGGGCCTGGCATTAGCTGTTGATACTGTCTTTGCTGCTGCTTTTCGCGCCTCAGTGTACAACACTCGACTTGAAGGTAACCTATTTGAAAGCCATAGCAAATAGGCAACCTTATTTGCTTTTGACAGGTCCGTGGATTTCACCGTTCCATCATGCAGTCATTTTCTCATCGCCCTGCGCCACACTCAGCCGCTAACGACCACAGCACAATGCAGTTGTAATAATTACAGCAGTTTTAAACAACTGCCACTCCTCTTCAACAGTACCACGATCACTGGGTAGTTCTTTTAAACTTGGAAATATGTTATTTGTAAAGGTGTTCCTCACAACTCTATCATCCAATGCCTCCCATTTGATGCGCCAAGTCTGTCTGAACTTAGTATTTTCTTAGTATGGCATGGATTTAGGAAAACTGAAAGTGCAGACGACAAGGTGGTGATCAGTTCTGCCCCTCTTCTCACACGAGTATCCAAAACTGATTGCAATAAGTCGGCGGATACAATTAAAAAAACAATCAGTGACTTCTGGTCCATTGCATTCTTGTACCAGGTACACTAATGGAAATTCCCGTGCTGGAAGAGGTGTTGTGATGGAAAGTCCATTGTTACAACAGAGATCCAACAAGCACCTCCCGCTCGCATCCAAATCGGGATCACCATTCCTCACTATCACGCCTTTTTACGTTTGGTCATCAGCCCCTACATGTGCATTAACCTTCTTTTTCATGACGGGGTACCTGGGTGCCATTTTCGTGTTTAACATAAAAATTATCTATCATACATTCGTATTTTCCCCGTGGTATTTTTTGACATCTTTAAGTTGGTAATCCTGTCCAGTTTTAAGAAAAAATAATTATAAAAAAAGTTTGTGTAATTTCAAAATAATTTTGAAAGTCTTTTACACTTTACATCTATGATAAGGGCACCCGGGTACCCCTATCACTATTACCCAAGAAAACGATATAAAAAACGATATAAAAAAGAATGATCACACTTTAAATGAATTTTAATTACAAAACCAATTCTAAGATAATTACAATATCAATCAGTAAAAACATCAGTTCAAAAGCTTACACATTTGCAGAACAAGCATAACATTTTGTGATTGTTTTGGTAAGCTCATCACAAACTGGGCGATGACAATTGATGTCTTCTGAGCAAGAATGGTGAACACCTGCTGCAATGAGAATCCCAAGATAACTATCGAATTCTTCGTCCTTCAACTTCTTCCAAACTTTGGGAGGGCTGCTTGGATTTTCTGCATTCCACTGAGAATATACAGATTTGGCTTTCCTGTTTGTTTCCCTGATTATGATATTGCACATAATGTTATCAAAAATGCACTTGAAGGTTTCAAGAACTGAAAAGAATTGAGCTTTTTTTACAGGTCCTGATTTTTGGTAAAATGTTTTGCCGTGGTGTTTTAGTACTTACAGGACTTGTCAGATTCCATGCAGTTCCATCCTTGCCATACAGCATCTGCTGATCGGGAATACCTTCTTCATTCTCGACTTCACTGGAACTTTCAGAACAGTTATCTATTTCTATTTGGGTATTATGATCAGCATTGACGTCTTCTTTATCAGATTCTTCATCTTGAAGAGCTTGATTGTTTTTTGGTGGAACGCTGAGATCATCAGGAATGTTGGAGCAATACAACTCATTATCACTTTCTGAATCATCAATGAAATTATCCAGATATGTTTGTTGTTGCTCAAAACTCATTCTACAACACGATGAATTAGGCATTATAGTAAGTGCATATTACTCAAAACTCATTAAATTCAAAAGTGTAGGCATATTAGTAAGTGCATCATCTTACCGACTAAATTCTTCCAATGAGAATGCTTGATCGCGTTTTGCCATTTTTATGTTGGTCTTGTGCTAGTATAAAACTAACAAGTTCCAGTATAGAAAGCGTCCAGTGAATACCAGAAAATAAAACTAACACGAAAATTAAAACTAACAGTTTTCAGAAAAACAAAACTGAAAGTTTTCAGAAAAAAATAAAACTGAAAGTTTTCAATAAAACAGAACTGAAAATTTTTACTAAAATAAAAAAAAATATGATTTTTACTATTGATTTCATATTGATATCAATAACAACACGTATAGATAAGTTATAAAAAATAATGTGTGTTCCTAATTCCCATGTAAATCAGTGATGAAGGACTTGGGTACCCGGGTACCTCGTCATTGATTTACTTAAAATTTCTCACCCATGGAGAAGAAGGTTAAAGTCGCCCACCAGGATGAGAGAATCTGCACTCCCTCTCCTGCTTATGAGCATCATCAACTTCATCTAGAAAGAGTAGGTACTGCATTCGGATCATATGCAGCAAATAGAGAGAGACAGTTTCCTTATCTGATACCTCAGGAGACACAGTCTTCCACCTAAGGGGATCCAATCTGCAACATAGTCTGCCAGCCAGGGACCTACTCCCGCCTAGGCAATCATGTTAGGATCGACACCTGAATAGAAGAGCTTCCACCCTTCTTCTAAGTCCACAGTTCCAGAACCCAGACGTTTTATAGATGTAATATCTATGATATCGAGTCGATATCGCTTGGCTTCCTCCACTAACTCTGATTACTTTCCTGTCATGGAGAATACATTCCAAGTGCCGATTGACAGCACCCGATCCCCTTGTTGCTTTACCCGTTTCTCCTCCTGGGTAAAGGCATGTGCTGCCCCTGACCGTTTCCCCAAGTGCATAACGAGTGCACTGGTGGGGCTTCTCGAAGGCATTGCTCCGAGATAACAGCCGAGAGACTGTCGACTATTTTTCGAGTGAGAGCTTCTGTCTAACTCCCAAACGCGAGAGATATATGGATATGTTTGTTTGGATACTGTTCGTCTCACTTTTTAACCATGATCTGACTGGTAAAGGTGATCCTAAAGTAGCAGTGCTAAAACCAGCATAGCTCACAAAATCCCTGAAGCACCCAAACCCCTGATCCATGGTAAGGGGGTATCCACTAAGTCTCTTTCATAAAAAAATAGTTAAGCTTAATAATCCTTTATATTCCGCTATGAATCAAGAATAGAGTCCATCAACAACATGCCTGTTCCGCCCTTTGGCTTCTTCCTTGTAGCTTCTTGTTTGCTGTCTCTGATTCCAATTTGGTATTAGCTCCACTCTCATTCCAGAATAAATTTCTTCCAGCGTTCTCCCTTTTAAATCTCAGGCAGGCTCCCTTTTAAATCTCGTTCTTAAATCCCTGGGGGTGTGGGTGAAACTCCCATATTACTTCCGGATACCAAAGAAACAATTACTAGAATCCAGTCCAAATAAAGTCATCCTATACACACTAGATTAGAAGTTTCGGCAATTGAACGACTAATTTCTCATTATTAAAGATTCTTATAATTCAAAGAAATACAGTAAATTCTTAGAATGTTACACAGGATTTAAACAGGTGTGTACAGTCTTCTGATATATAAATAATTTAACAAGCAAAGAAAATGATAAAAATTAAGGCTGGGCAATAAAATGGATTTATTGTCTGCCGATACAACTATACAGAATAAATGGAGTTTTTAACCATACAAAGATAACAAAGAAGGCCATGCCTATTTGACGTTGGGGCAAATCACTGCAAACGGAAATCATACAATTTTTAGGAAAATTGGGCACAAACAATGTTCTGTAGCCCTTTTATAAGGGAGGGCTACAGTAACCCGTTACAAAGATTTACAATGAAATATTGAAATAAAAAGTTACAACGTCAAACTATTACGTGCAGGGAATGTTACGGCTGCAAATGCATTTAGAACCCAAGCAGGACAGTTAAAAATAGGCGAGTTGTAACTGTGGTGTCTATCACGTCCACACCCTGAATCCCGAGCGCAAAAAAGAGTTGGATTGGATAGAAATATGGGTAGAAGCCACTTACAAATTCCTCATACCAAGATCAGGGGGCATCTCGTTATCCGATGAACAGCCAATTGGGAGCTCTTGAAAGTGGCGGAATATCGACTCCGTTGGTGTTGAAGTGTATACGCTGGAACTCTACCCTGCTCAGAACTGTCGGGAATTATCAACGCTGAGACGTTTATAGAACCGCTTGGAAAGAATGATTGGGTAAACCCGATCTTTAGATACAGTGACAGAGACAATACTTCACAAATCATGGTCTGATGAACAGCCAAACAACTTCAGCGTTGCCGTCAGTAAACATTAGAATTGACTTTATTTTTTGTGAATGTAATCATGTGTTTGCGCAAAATAACTTTGCTTACTCGATGAAAAACTAGTAATCAGGCAGTAAAAAATTTAAGTCTCTGCTTTTTTAAAAAACCATGCCATTTTAAATAATAAGGATGTGAAAAAAATTCTGAAATACAATGCAAACAAATGTGTGTGTAATAAAATAAAATAACTTTTGGGTACATTTTGAGCAACATCATCAGCAGCTGTAACAAAATGGTAACATTCAAAAGACTTGTGCAGTAAAATTTAGCCCACTCCTTTTCACCCTGAACCCAAATAAACTCGACCCTTTTATCTTTTTACATGACACTATTAAAAACATTATGTCCCCCTTAAATTATAAACGTAAATTGTAGTCGTTGTTGTTGTCGCTGATAGAAAAACTTAAAAATTATCTTAACAAGAAAGTAAATTAAAGTATTGGAATAAGAAATTAATTTCTAATCAATAAAAAGTGGAACAGATGAAATCAAGTATTATTTAAAGGTAAAAGACGAACAAAAAATGATAAAACGGATTTTTTACTAATGAAATGTTATGAACTTGAAAATTTATATTATGATCCAATAAAGCTACTTTAAGAAACAAAAAACTCAACAAAATTCAGTCAAAACAATTATTTTAAGGGAATTAATATAAAGGGAAACAACGAGAGCAGGTGAGAGGAGGAGGAAGGACTCGGACTTGCACCCCTCACTGCATTCCAATCTCTCTGGGGCCAGGATGCCTGAGGAGAACATACAGAGAGAAAAGGGGGACAGCAGTTGATTTCATGACATGGGAGATGCTGGATCAGAAAATCTCCAAGGGGAAAGGGCATCGGCAGGCTTCACGGCATGGCACGGAGAGCGAGCCCAGCCTTGAGAAGCTGCAAAGGCGTGATATCATCCCTTCTAGGAACACACCAAAATATGAAATGACAAATAATATATTAATATCATCATCTGACATCACCCCAATCATCACAAAAATATTGATACCGGAAATTAGTTAAATTTGAATTCAAAATTTGCAACTTTGGATGTAGTCAAGTGAAAAAGGCAGTTAAACAATGCACACCCCTTCCACATCTCAATCCCACTGTATCCGGTGGTTATCTGCTAAACTGTTGCATTTCACTCTCCTTTTAATTTAATAGATTTTGTTATTTGCAGTTTCAGTGATCACTTTTATTCATGAATTCATTTTATAAATTTTAGAAAAACAACATAAACACGAGGAAGAGGCCTTGTAATTCATCACAGGATGCCATGTATTGTCAAAGAAATTGCATGCAGGCCTTTCCCAAAATAAGAGAATATATTACATGGTATGTACTTTCCATGAATTTAAATATATAATTAATATTGGAATTACCTTCATTTAAATTTATGAGTACTATATTCAGTCCAGCAAAATTTGGAGTAGGTGGAGTCTTGGAAATTCTTATTGCACACTAAGAGAAAAGGGTTTCTATAACATCTCAATTTTAATCATTTCTTTAACACAATTTCAAATTTTATTTGTTAGCCACATTACACTGTGTATAGTAGTGCAAAAGATAAGTTTAAGAATAGATATATTAAAACCTATATCTTAAATAAAAAAATAAATATTAATAAAAATTGCATATAATATTCAAAAATAGTTTTGGCTCTCTCATCACGTACCTGTCACATCTCTCCTATCAGATGGTCAAAAACGATTTAAGTAATTACGTATGTAGCGTTTATATTAATTTTAGCCACATGTGAAATTTAATGAAATTTTTATTTAACATTGTTGCCTGGTCAGATGTTGTTTTTCAAATCTTTGTTGCAGCAAGAGCACAACCGTCTATTATAACTACAGTTTGGTAATAATAATAATTAACAGCAACGTAACACGATTGCGTACCTCCTCGAGGTTTCCGAATATAATCTCGGAAACCTCAGCCTCACTTAATAATAGGCTCCGTGTTTTCTGAGCGACTGCAATGCTTGTAATATGCAACTTGCGGTGACATTTCCCACTTAGGGTGTAAGCACTGCCTACTACTAGTATAGGGTTACATTTATTGAGCAATATGAAATAAAAATCATATTTTAGAAACTGCTGAGTCCAAAAATTTATTCAAATGTTAGTAGTAACTGCAGATATTTGGATCTAGTTTATGATACGTTCGATATACTTGCCATCAATGACTATGAAGAGCTGCAAATGAAGTGCAAAATTTTGCAATCTCACTGAAGTGTCGAGACATCGATGCTTTCAATGACCTATTTTGACCTCAGCGATGGTTTAGGTGTTATTTGCATAAACTTTATCTCTAACATTGCCCCACAAAAATGAGTCACAAGGGTTGAAATCACAAGGGTTGAGATCAAGAGAATATGGAGGCCATGGGAGGCCAAGCGATTTCCATTCCAGTGGACCCCAAAGCCAAAATGCATTTTCCAACGTGCTCTTCCAGAACTCTATTGATCCAAAAGCGTCATGCTCCGTCCTGCATGAACCACATCTTTTCGAAAACTTGGCGATGAATGCACGCTCAGAAACGCTCTATTTTGACATTTTCAACGGAAAATGAACAACATCAACAACAATACAAGTGCGCATGCTCAAAAAATTCCAACATGTCCTGCATTCAACCACCAAGTTTTAACTGAATTTCGCCAATTGTTCAAAAGTTATCAAGCTTTTTTTTCAAATAGCTCAATAATTGTCACCCTGTACATAGTAGGCAGCAGTGTAAGCTAATTCAAATGCTTATAGATAAACGGTTGGCAAAGATGATAATATTATTAATAGACTTATTTATGGGATAAGAAATATCGAGAAAATGTTGTAACTCAAACTACATTAGAACAGATTTATAATTTCCTGGCCAGTACACCCTAAGTTGTTTTAAAGTGCCGCTAGAGTGTCCCGATTGACGTGCCTCAACCATGCAGGATAAAATAAAAAAGAATTTTAACATCATAAGGAAAGCGGAAGAGGATGGCAGTTTTTATTCTTTTTGTTTGCCAGCAATGGAGCAAGAAGGATGTGACTTAATAAAGACACAGAAGGGCAAAGTTACTTTAAAAGTAGTTTAACTACAACTAATAACTATTCAAGATTGGTGACTGCATAATTTTCAATTTATTTTATTTATAAATCTACTGGATTTTTCATTAAACTGGATACCATTAAGATATTAAACAACTATTAACTACTTTAACAAATAGGAATTACAATTACATTACAATTACTTTTTAATGAAGTAATTACAACTACATGCGTAACTACTGCAAAAAAGTTGCTACTTTTATAGCTACTTTTTCATTATTTTTCAATGCTTAATATACAGTATTGATAATAAATTATGATTTATTTCTTCAATAAAATGACTGACAGACCAGGAAAATTTCGCCATTCTAAAATTAATATCACGGTAAAGCAAATGTTGTTTGAAAGCAAGATCAGAAAATTCTGCTGGTTAATTTAAATTTCTGTAATTGCACTCGTTTTTGTTTGGAATGATTTCAAACATTTAATTTTTGGATAAATGAATCATTTTATTTACATAAAATTAAAATCGCTAAATTTTTTTACCATAACGTGTTCCAGAAACTTGCTAAACGATTATTTCTAGAAATCATCTTATTTGGGCAAAAACATTATAAGACCAAAAAGTTAATAATTTCATTCTCTTTGACATCTCTGTAGCAAGATTTCGTCTCCCAGCATTCCATACTTTTTATTAGATATATCAAATAATGGGGTAAAAATATTAATGGACCTTCTTGTATAGTCTTGGACCAAAAAACGCTCCCTCACTCTGTGCTGCTATATTTTTAGATCAGCGTTTACTACTTTTGCCACTAGGGATCTGATATCGATTAGCATGCCAGTTTTCTGCTGTATTTTGATTACAAGTGCACCATATTGCAATCTAATGATAATAATTTCGATTTAATATTTCTTCTCAGTTGATTTTAGGATATTGATTGTGAACAATTTTCATTGCTTTGTTATTGTTAACTTTAAAATGTATAAATTCCATTAATAAAACTATCAGAATTGTAAAAAAAGATATTTATTTTTTCTTTGGAATGCAAATTATTACATTCATATTCAAATTTGAGATAAATTGATAAAATCATTATCAGCTAAATTATAAACGCCTCAATTAAATACTGCAGTGTAAGGTCGTCTCATTGGAATCTTAGAACAGGGGTAAATTAAAAAGTTAGGTTTGAAAACAAATTAAATTTTAATATATTTTAACATATTTTTACAAACTTAAATGATCTACATACAACAAGAGTTTATTACTTTAGTAATAAAATAATAACAATCTATTTTAAATTAAAAATAAAAATTTGTAAAATAGGGTGGTATGATTTTATTGGTTAAAAATTTTGATAATTTTCTGACGAACCAGAGACAAATGAAAGAAAGAGACTGGTGCCATCTGAACTGCAGCATTCGCCATGTTGCTATTGGCAAAAACCTAAGGCGGCGTATATTCTCAATGTAATTTCAACTGTTTTTGTAGATGATTTCTGGAGGTATTAGCTGTCGGTTGCTCATCACAAAATACGTGATTCCCGCCATTGCTATTATCTTCCCGCCATTCCGCCATCTTGTCTCTACGCATCTCCTCATTCCTCCTGTTTCAATTTGCTGATTTCATCTTCGTAAAAAACGATACATGAAGAAAAGTTCCTACATTTGGCTATGAATGGCTGAAAAATCATTGAATCTTTATATATAAAAATTCAGGCTCAGGGTGCGTCTGTAAATGTTCTAAAAACTTTTGAACCACTTATCCGATTGAGCTTATATTCGCAACATATCTTCGTTAGGTCCAGAGTAAGGTTTACATGTCCCCAAAGTAGGGGAAAGGGGTAAAAATCATATATCTTGGTTTATGTTTGTTTGTTTACTCAAGAGATGGCGCTAAAAGTTGCTTATCTTTTCCTTGAAACCGAAACTGCAATAACTGCGCAGAAGCAGGACAGCAAAAAACGTCCGTTTTCTTCCGGATGTAGTAGTTCTTGCACATTTCAAGGCAGGAAACGCAGGTTTTTTGCTGTCCGGCTTATGCGCAGTTCCTCCAATTTCGGTTTCAACGGAAAGGTCTGTATAAAAATTCAGGGTGCGTCTGTAAATGTTCCTAAAACTTTTGAACCACTTATCCTTTTGAGCTCATACTTGCACCAGATGTTCGTTACGTTCAGGGAAAGATGTGCCGAGTGTCAGGTTTGCCCAATGGGGAAAGGGTAAAATTTGGCTGTCTGACATGAGCCTAAAATATGCGCGGACCAACAACGTATGAAATGTCCTATAACGCACAGCAAAGTTTCTGCAACAATAAGCCATAAAAATAACTTTGGCTATGGTCATGGATGAAGAAATACAGGATGGGAAACTCCACTGTTTAAAGCTTGATTTTTTTATCACTGGCGCTCTCTGGACATTTGCGTGGGCATTACTCTCTGTCTGTTTTTCACAGCGTTTCTCGGGCTCTTTTTTGATTAAATGTTGCAATTACTGTGAGTTAATATCCAGAAAAAGAATACATGAAGAAAGATTAGAATTTTTTTAGAGAGAATGTTTTATATTTTGCTAAAGGGCCGTATTTAGAGACGCCATCCCTTGGGAACTTTGTCTAAGAAATCTTTTTGAATTTTGAACATGAATTTTTTCTATTTAAATTGAAAGCTTTTTTAGTTGCTCGGGGTCAAATTCGAAAAATTTTTGATTCATCCGAATATGAATGTGCAGCTGAAATGAACACATGAACATAGTTTAGAATTAATAAACCATAAAGGAATGACATAACCAAATCGAAAGACTTGACTAAACTAAACAAATCGACCATATTTTTCAACTGGCCTATGTTAACATTGAAAGTTTCTAATAGACCATAATGATACCATTAATTCACGTACCTTGCAACCAATTTAAATTATCAACAACTTTCTGTTGTATTCATAATTACACATCATTAATAGTTGTTAAATATAAGTATAGCATATTTTAATAGCATTGAAAGTTCCAATGAATGATAATGGTTCCACTAAACCAGATGCTTTTGAAACAATTTTCACTATCATTAATTTTATGTTATATTCATTCATGACACGTCATTCCAAATTGCTTGATATATTACATGCAATATCTTAGCTTTGAAAGATCCGATGAACTATTACAGTTCCACTAAACCAGGTGCCTTTGATCCTATTTCATCTATCAATAATTTGACGTTGTATTCATTCATGACAACTCATTCCATGTTGGTAAGAGCAGTGGCAGCGACAGGCAAGGTCCCCGGTTCGAATCCGGGTCGCGGAATTTTTCCTTTTCTTTTCAATTTGTCTTTCGAAATCTTGGAGATGTTTCTTCAGTTATTATCTTATACTTGAGTCATTCCATGTTGTTTGATATATAACATACAATATCTTAACATTGAAAGCTCTAATGAATTTTAATGGTTCCACTAAACCAGGTGCCTTTAAAACAGTTTCCACTATCACTATATTTACGTTAAATACATTCTTAAGACTTCGCTCCAAATTGTTTGATATATATCATGCCATATTTCAGAATTCAAATTTCCAATGAACCATACTGATTCCACTAAACCAGGTGTCTTTAAAGCAATTTCGAGTATCATTAATTTTACGTTATATACATTCATGAGACATCAATCTAAGTTGTTTGATATATAAAATGCCAAATGTAAGCATTGAAAGTTCGAATAAACCATAATAGTTCCACAAAACTAGGTGCCTTTATAACAATTTCGACTATCTTTATTTTACATTATATACATTCATTAAACGTCAGTCCAAGTTCTTTGATATACGTGTATAACATGCCATATCTTAGCATTCAAAGTTCCAATGTATCATAATTGTTCCACTAAACCAGGTGCCTTTAAAACAATTACAATAGGAATATCCACCATGACTACAATAAAAGTTTTATGGTGGTCCATCGCTTCAATCGCTTCCATCACAACAGATAAATTGAGGTTTTGCGAGGTAGTCCCAGGCCTTCCTCCATATTGGAAGTCCGGTAACTTTGACCACAGGTATTCATTCATAGGTTTAAATATGGTGGGTTCAATGATCTTAACTATCTAAGGCAGGATGGAGATTGGTCTATAATACTATCGGCTGTTTAAAAATTGGGCAGATCATCGCCTTTTTCAAAGATACAGGGAAGAGGCCTTTATCCCTGGTTTTTAATACATCTGGTTTAGTGGATCCACTATGGTTCTTTGGTACTTGCAATGCTGAGATATAGCATGTTATACAATACTCATTTCCAAAAAAGTTAGGACAGTGCAAAATATATAGAAAAAACAAAAAGGGATGATTAACAAAACTTTTTCGCGAATACAAAATAGCAGATACGTTTATGAAATGACATAAATATACTGTGTGCAGCAAAACATTTTGTATCGTGGCCGGGACGTTCATTTTGAATAGGGGTGTTGCAACACGTTCCAAAATAGTAGGGACATACGTTGTAGAAAGCGCCGTTAGTAGTGGAACCTTCCGAATTGTTCGGGAATAATCTAGAATGATGACGTCGTACTACATTCCGTATAAATAACAGTTGCCATCCGTCGTTCAGGTAACTTATTCGGAGCAATGGGTCGAGGCAAGCCAGTTAGCGAAGATCTCCTGTTCGAATCACAAACAACGTTTCTCAGCGTGCAAAAGCCAGAAGATTTAACTTGTCATCATCTACAGTACATAATATTATCAAGCGCTACCGATATAGTGGTGAGATCACAGTTCAGAAAGGCCAAGGTAGAAAACCTATTCTGATGCTCGAGCTCTTCGGATCCTCCGACGTCACTGCGTCACGCATAGGAATGCTGCGATTACGGACATAGCCACGTGGGCCCGCGATTTCTTCGGGAAGCCATTATCGTTGAATACTGTACGCCGGTGCATCCACAAATGCAAACTTAAGTTATACTGTGCACAACGGAAGCCATACATCAACAAACGACAGCAACGTCGCCGTCTGATATGGGCTCGAGCCCATCGCAATTGGTCCCAAGCACGCTGGAAGAACATATTGTGGTCCGATGAATCAACCTTTA
>JAHWFO010003930.1:74904-124153 GCA_023313115.1 Rhysida immarginata | reverse complement strand
CACTGAATTTATGGTAAATGTCCGCCAATCAGGGAAAAGGCGCTTATTCCTGATTGGGGGGATTACAAAGTAACTCGTATGACAGAAGGCCATGATAAGGCTAAGTACTCCTGAATGTTGCCGGATATCCAGGAGGGTCCGTTTAAGACTCTATAACCGAAGTGCCATCCACCCCTCAGCATATGTCACATAACACCTTGGGTTCGGGAGTTGGTCTGCATCTCCTTATTCGTGGATGTCCTGAGTCATTACTACTTAAGATATTTGGCTATCTGCCACCTGCCAATGCACCCAGTAGCCACTCAAGCCTTGAGGAATATAATATCTAGCCACATATAAGGCTAATGATATATAGGGTATCTTCATGTGCTCCTTCCATTTGCCTTGTTTTAAATAACCATAAATGATTTTAAGCAATTACTCCTGCAGCTTCTCTCTTAGTGATACTACAGTGATCTCTCGTTATCCGCGAGGGTTTGGTTACCGAAAACCCTCGCGTATACTGAATTCGCGGATAATGGGACGAAAGTCTATGAGAAAATAGGGGTTAGGGGATGTCAAGTTGCCACTTGATTCAAAGTTCAAGGCGATTGTTATTTAGTTTTAACATGATGGCCTATTCGTTTTTCTTTATCGTGCAAACCGTGGCTTCGTTGGCTCCAAATATTCAGCCGATATCAGTTCCTTCAATCAACATGTCTTAAACTCTGTTTATCGCCAACCGACCCCACAGTTTACCTGAGCAATAGCCTGCTTTCTTTTGTTAAGGCTCACAGAAAAGAGTGAAAGAAAAGAAAGTAGGTTATTGCCTCAGGTAAATTGTGGGGTCGGTTGGCGATCAACAGAGTATAGAGGATGGAAAAGGCAGAATTCTTTAGGAAATATGTTGAAGTCTTTGAATAATAAAGGAAGATTGGAGTTCTCCTTCCATCTACTATTGATGATACTCACCTACAATTTAATTAAGGATTTGTTGATGTGAAGGGGACATTCTCGCAACTCATTTGAATATATCTCATTGGACACTCGTAATCGGAAATTTAAAAGAATCTGTAGGAGCGGAGCCAATTAAAATCTTACTAACTTTTGTAAGATTCCGTATATTAATTTGACCATTTTATATTATTTTGGGGGGTGTTTATTGACGATCAAGTGGTACAAAGGAGGAAAAGTACCGTGATTAATGTCAGTTACTGGAATTGAGAATATATGACGACAAGGAGGTGAAATTGGCATTGTGATAACAGAGAATCAGTGTCAAGAATATGTGAGCGACCATCGAATTTGAAACTACAAGACGACAAAGGGTGAATTCAGTGATACGCACATATGAATCGACTATTAGGATAAGTCTAAAGGAAATAAAAGAACCTCTTGTCCACAACAAATGATTTAATTACATTAATCGGCCACCTTGTGGCTATCATTCGGCGAAATGCAAATGCCAAGGATTAACAAGTAGTATACGGAAAACATTGACCAATCAGGCCAAAAGTTACAAAAGCTCTATAAAAATTACATAAAAGGGGAGGCTGGATAAATAGACAACCAATGAACAAATAAAAAACTAAAAATTAGTTACATTAATCAATTTAAATAATGTTGAATCTCCTAGGGGATTCTTAATTTCTAGGCTCTCATATGCATCTAACAGCCTGCTGTCATTGACATGTCTTAATAATTTTAAGTCATTTTTTGTGAAGTCGTGTCCAGTTTTTAAAGCATGTTTGGCTACTGCTGATTTTTCTGGGCATCCAAAACGTGCACATGGTCCTTTTGAAACGGGGTATTTTGCATAGGCGAAATCATTTCCTAATATAAACGAAATATACATGTACAGTCGGCAACAAAAGTACTTAGCCACCTTGCATTCAAACAAGATGGCAAGGTGGCTAGATACTTTTGTAGCCGACTGTACATGCATTGCTACACTGAGATCCTGAATAAAATCATATGAAAGGAGCGTTCGACATTTTGAAGATTTTTTTTCCGTTTTGTGTAAGTGGAAGCAAACTATACGAAGTACGAAATTCTGTGCCTTTCGAAAACGTTAATGAATGATGCCATTCAGATGGCAATTAGAGAAGCGAGAGAGGGCACGCAGTTCATCGCAACAACGTAAAGGATCATACCGAGGACAGGTAACCACAGTCCGTTCACAACCGCGTGTACATGAAAAAGTTGTATATGAGAACTCTATTCTTAAAATGTCTACAATGTAAATGCAGAATACTTTCCATCGCAGTTCTTTCTACCTTACAGATCAGATCTGAAAAGGCACCCGAAGTATCATAGCTGTTTTAACATCTTTAGACCATTGGAGGGGGGGAGGATAAAATGTCGTGTATCGCTCGCAAAAAAAACAGCTACAGTGGCAGCATATAGAGATGTTGAAACGGCAGGAGCAACAATCCTTCTGGACACACTTTGGCCAGCATTGCCGTAGTAATAAGTTTGCTGTGAACAATGTAATTGGAGGTCTTTAAGTGATATACATGCCTTGCAATACATTTTATTTAATTAATACTATTCACATCAACCGGGTTTTCCGCTTGTGTCCGGCTTTAGAAAGATAAAGGAAGAAGGAATAGCTGCAAGTCAAGAAATGTAAACTGTTGGTAATTAGCTTACTTAAATAAAACTTAATACGAGGCATCTACAATACAGGGTGTTTCATAATTGGTATCCCGTCTTTAGGTCCAAATAACGGCTCAAGGGGAACAGATTGGGGGGAAATGAACATTGATTATTTGGTTTTAATGCCCCCTAATTCAGAATAAAAACATTACGCGTCCCTGGGGGTGAAGGGGTAAATTTTGAAAATTTTAATTTTGTAGGGGTAGGAGTTAGACCCCAAGTGTTATTTAGAAAGTTGTAGAGCATCATGTAAAATGTGGGTTTAGCAAAAAACCCGGTGAAAAAATCTCGTGCCCTCCCCCTTTATCGAGTGGGTAAAGTGAAAGGTATGGCTAGCTGATGTAGACAAAAACAGCAAAACTCATTAGAAACTTATTAGAACTTTATTACTTATTAGAAAACAGTACATTTGAAAATGAATGAGAATGACTGAGTCGTTACCCTGAAAAGCTAATGGTCTTGACCCCACTCGTATGCAAATTTGCTCACACAGAGTAGTCGAAGAATGAGTGGCATCTCAGGGTTCAGCCTTCCATTTTTTCAATTCTTTTTTGTTCTGCTGTGTGTGGAAGAGAGGTTACTCGCGTTGCTGTTTTTATTCACAACGTTTACCAGTTTCATCAATTACTGATGTGACCTGTACTTACTGTCTACTGTACAGTATGGCCAATGCGTACACTTCTGAGCACTACACCGAGTTACTAATAATTTACGGCGAATGTGGTCGAAATATTACTGCAATTGCCCGCGAGTTTAACCGCCGTTTTCCTCAGGCGCCTAGAGTTAATAAAAGCACCGTTCAGCGCATAATAAAACGTGCAAGTATCACTGGAAGGTTAGTAAGAAGTGCAAAATACCAATCTCCACCTCGCTACGTAAGTGCTGAAGTCGAGATAGACGTATTAGCCTATGTAGCCGCTAATCCGGATGGAAGTTTGAGAACTGCAAGCTTGGACTGCTACCTATCAATGGTAACAATTTATCGAATTCTTCGCAAGCACCATTTCCATCCGTACAGATACTTCCTTCTGCAAGGTCAGCACCCAGGTGATGCAGAAAAGCGGGTCGACTTCGCAAATGCCATGCTTCTGAAGATAGATGAGGATCCCGATTTCTTAAAACATGTATTGTGGACCGACGAAGCAATGTTCACTCGTGACGGAGTTGTCAACCGTCAGAATGTCCACTACTGGTCGGATGTAAATCCAAATTTAGTGCGATCTCATCACCACCAAGTACGTTGGTCGGTAAATGTACGGTGCGGAATACTAGGCGACCGAATTATTATATGCTGAAAAGCATATATTGGTTTCGCTCTGTTTGTCTGTCTGTCTGTCTGTCTGTCCGTCCGTCTGTATGTCCGACGATTTCTCGAGAATGCTTTATCTTTTTCAAGTTCTTTTTTCGCTGTTCGATAGAGACCCTTCCTGAGCTCACCTGATTAGTTTGTCGTCGAAATCGGTCTAACAGTCACGTGACTATTGAGACCCAAACCCCCCCATTAAATTTTTTTATTGGCAATATAAGGCATGTAATATGTCATTCGAACGGGAATGACGAGCACAAGACGAATATGACATTCTTTTCGATTTTCGAAATGCTACGTCCGAGAAAATGACCCCCAAAAAGTACTTCAATGACCCCTTATTACGAGCTTTAGCTAAAGCTATATATAAGAATACAAGCATGATCAGTACCTTTATGTGCCTGGCCAGCCATCGTTTGCACGAAAACGTGAAAATGGAAGAACTTAACAGCGATATATCAACTTTTGATGAGCTCTCGTGGACCCCTTCAAGCACGTGCACTAATGTTAAGAATATGAACTTAGGGCATGTAATATATCAATCGAATCCTACCGACGAGTCATAAGTGAATACAGTGTTACTTTTTGTTTATCATTTAAGCATTGTTGATGGCAGCCTGGAGCACGTGCCCGTTATGAAGCTTTCTTGATGCACGTGCTCATTTCATTTTAAAATTCAGTGCTGTTAGGCCTATTGTTAAATGTGTTAATTAATGTTAGGGCGATGGTTAAAAATGGCTAAATAACGTTAGGCCTATAGTTAAAATGACTAAATAATGTTAGGCCTGTTGTTAAAAATGGCTGATTAATGTTAGGCTTATAGTTAAAAATGGCTAATTAAAGTTAGGCCTACTGTAAAAAATGGCTAATTTATGTTAGGCCTAGAGTTAAAATGACTAAAAATGTTAGGCCTATAGTTCAAAATGGCTAATTAATCTTAGGCCTATTGTTAAAAATGGCTAATTAATATTAGGCTTATTGTTAAAATGGCTAATTGAAGTTAGGCCTATATTTTAAAATGACGTGAATGCATATAGAATCAAAGGTATTTCCACTGTTTATTTAAACCAAGTGGAAGTAAAAGTGAGATATTAAAATTACATCTGCGTCAGAGCTAAAGCTCCTTGGAATGCTTAAAAGATTTTACCCGGCAATGCTTTGAAATTTGGTCTCGTGTAGTAGTTTGCCGGCTGCACGTTAAAGAACCCTTGCGAGGCAAAATTTGCGGCCCCTATAAGGCCGTCCTGAAATGACCATGGCAGTTAAAAAGGACGTTAATAGGGGAAAATATCTTCGCATTGAATGATGGATACAGCTGCCATTTTTTGAGGGCAAGAGGAAGGCAATCCTATACTGCTACTCATCGAAGTGCGCCGTTTTTGCCCGACTTGTTATTGTATAACGATGGTAACGAGTTGTTGCGTGTTTGGATGTATTGTATAACAATGGGATAAGTTCAGAGCCATGGCAGCCATGGGTCTCGATGCCCTCAAAAGATGGCGGATATTCAATGTTTATGTTTTGATATTTCTCCCTATACCAAACAAACCAAACCAAACCTATACAATTCCATGTATAGATGGCCTGTGCATTGCCAAATGCTGTTCTTCCTTTGGCATTTCATAGCTAAAACAGAGAAAGGCTTGTGAATTAAGTGGACATGTGATCGTCTTCCTTGATGGTCAATATCAGTCAGAACTGGTTCAAGGCTATGTGGTTTAATGGTACCATTATGGTCATGATTGAATATTAACGTAAAATTAATGACAGTCGACATAGGTTCAATAGTATGTGATTTCATGGAACCAGTATGGTTCAGGGGAAACTTTCAAAGCTCAGATTTGGCATGTAGTATATCAAACAACTTGGAATGATGTGTCATGTATGAATATCACGTAAAATTAATGATAGTCGAAATTGGTTCAAAGGAACCTGGATTTAGTGGAACCAATATGGCTCATTGGAACTTTCAATGCTAAGATATGGCATGTAATATATCAAACGATTTGGAATGATGTGCCATGAATGAATATAACGTAAAATTAATGATAGTTGAAATTGGTCTCAAGGCAGCTGGTTTAGTGGAACCATTATGGTTGATTGGAACTTTCAAAGCTGAAATATGGCATGTTATATATCAAACGGCTTGAAATTATGTGCCATGAATATCTAATTTGGTTCCATGATTCATGTTTTAATCTTTCCATTTCGATTTGCAAATGGAAGCCCAAGCAGGCATACCGTGAAGTAAAATGGCACGAATCACTATCTTGTACAACAAGAGTTTGCTGTCCACTCTGAGAGCGCTGTTTCGCCCCAGTAGCGCGATGAGACTAAACTTCGCTTTCTTAGCCTTGTTAAGCGAATATTGGACATGATCGTTCCATTTGAGCTTGGAATCAATCACAACTCCGAGGTACTAATAATTTTTAACCCACTCAAGCTTCCTACCGTATAGGAGAGGGGCCTTGGAGGGTTTTTGCGTTTGCGTGTGATGAACATGGCTTTACACTTGTTAACATTCAGCTGTAAGCGCCACTTAGAGAACCAGCTCTCACACTGGTGTAAAGCTTTTTGCAGACGGCTGATGACGTCGACTGGATTACGTGCCCAGGTCATGATGGACCCGTCTTCAGCAAACAAGTAAAGATTGCACTTTGCAAACTTAGGAAAGTCGTGGATAAAGAAAGTGAACAAGGCAGGCCCCAAGACAGAGCCTTGGGGAACACCAGCATTAACATCGCAGGGGACAGACAAGGAGTCACCAACACGGAAGGTCCTATTTGTCAGCAAGGAGCGAACCAAGGCAATCAGGTCATCAGGGAAGCCACAAGTAATCATTTTATAAATGAGTCCATCATGCCAGACTTGATCAAAGGCCTTTTGAACGTCAAGAAAGACGATACCACCAAACATAGAAAGATTGAGAGGACCGTTCAAATCAGCAACAAGCCTCCATATCTGGAGCTGACAGGAGTGAGCTGTGCGGAAGCCGAATTGCTCTTCACGAATAAAGTTGGTTGCCTCGCAGAAGTCTTTGGGAATAGTTCGCTCAAAGGCCTTGGAGAGCACTGGCAATAAGCTAATGAGCCTATAGCTGATGGGAACAGCAGGATCAAGTCCCGGCTTGGGAATGGTGAGGATGATTGAGTCCTTCCAGGCGCTAGGGAAGTGACCGTTTAGCCAGCAGTCATTCATGATCCTGGTGATAATGCAAAAGACATTAAGAGGCAGATCTTCAGAGCACTGTTGGTGATGGTGTGATGCCGGCTGCTTTTTTGTTTTTCAGGTGCTTAATGGTGTTCAAAATCTCAGAGGTGCCAATGATATTAGGATGAGTAAGAGCGCGTTGAGAGAAGCCAAACTTGCCACACACGTCTTTGACTTCACGAGTAATATTAACCAGACAGTCCTCCTTGGGCGTATTGAATTGACTTTTCAATGAGTCAGCGATGAGTTGAGCCTTGTCCTGGTCCCTGCTAACAAATGGTCACTGTTGCTTTTAAGGGCCCTGACAGTATTCCAAAGAAATTGTCTTGGACGGACAGACTCTTGATCTTGTCATTCCACCTTTGATTCTGTAAGTCCTGGATCTGCTCGCTGACCTTCCGCGACAGCCTATTGTACTTCGTCTTGAAATGCGGGGGCCTGGTACGTTGCCAGTCTTCTGTAAGTATTTATTTCCTGAATAGCCTGCCTGATGCTGGGAGGAAGTTCAAGATGGTCTGGCCGCTTGCAATTAACTGGAGAAGCACTAGTATCGGAAGCCGTGAGAATGGTGCGAGTGACATTTTTGACATTTTCGTCGATGTCATTGCTGCTGTCTGGAGTGTGCAAAGAAAACAAACTCTTATTTATAGTGAATTTTAGCCAATAGCAGAAAAGGCACACAAAAGGACAAATTCATTGATAGGTGAACCATGACCAATGGCAGAAGAGGCCACACGAATGGGTAAATTCAGTGATTGGTCAAAGTTGAAAACCACTTAATAATTTTGGAGTCCCCGATCGGTCCCTTGTCAGAGTTAAGAAGGTCACTGCTGTTGGTAGAATGGATTTCCATGCTCTCAAAAGCGTTCAGGAGTCGTTTGTTTTTTATTGATCTTAAAAGTTTTAGGTTTTGTACAGAGAAATCATGTCCAGTGCCCAAGGAATGCTTTGCCATGGCGGAGAGGTTGCTTCTACCGAACTTCCGGTGGGCTAAATGTTCCTTGAAGCGGGTCATAATCTGGTGGGCCGTTTGTCCTCGATAAACCTTCGTACATCGAGAACATTTGATCCCTCGATAACTCGGATTTTAAAAAAGAAATTGCCCTGATTAGAAAAATCGCCACAAAGAACGGATACAATCAAGTCAGCTCATAAAAGGTTTAAATTCGGTTTTCAAAGCCCATAATATTTCCCTTTCTTATAGCAACTTGAATCAAGCAAAGCTTCTACTTGGAAACCCAAAGGACAAGGTTCCCCCACTCCAGAACTCAGGAATTTACGAGATCAAATGTTCTCAATGTACGAAGGTTTATCGAGGACAAACGGCCCGCCAGATTATGACCCACAAATCAATAATGAATTCTCCCTATTCTGATAAAATGCAAATGATATAAACAGAAGTTAACCACATATTGAACAGTTGTGTCCATTCCTGGCATTTATTTTGTCAAACAACTATGCCTAGAGGATCACAACTTGATGAAACTGAAATGTGTAAGAACTTGATGAAACTGAAATTATTTGGCATCTACACGGAAAAGGTAAATCGCAACGCCAAATTGCAGCCGAAATAGGACGGTCAAAATGTGCAGTGCAAAAAGTATTAGCCCGTGGAATTGATGGACAAGTTAAATCTCGACCAGGAAGACCTAATTCTTTGTCACCACGAATGAAACGTCGGGTTTGTGCTCTTGCAAACAAGGAAAAAATGACGGCGAGGAATATCAGATCTGCTATGGACATTCTACAGTCGACATCAACCATCACACGTGTTCTCAACAATGCTGAACACATCAAATATTGCAAGATAAAAAGAGCTCCACCTCTTAACCAACGACTCAAGGCTGCTAGACTTGCATTTGCAAAGAAAACCATATCTTGGGGCCATCAATGGTTTTCAATGATTTTCTCGGACGAGAAAAAGTTTAATCTTGATCAGCCAGATGGTACACAATATTACTGGCATGATTTGAGAGCAGAAAAGCAAGTGCAGATGACTCACCAAATGGGTGGAGGTTCGGTGATGAATTGGGGTGGTTTTTCAGCGCATGGCAAAACGCACTGTATGTTTGTCAGTGGCAGGATGAATTCTGAAGGTATGGTGAAGTATTGAGGGGTAAAAACTTCATCTTCCAGCAAGATAACGCCCTCTGCCACACATCAAGAGCCATGAAGCAGTGGTTTACAAAAAACAACATCACAGTTCTGGAGTGGCCAGCTTGTTCCCCGGACTAGAACCCGTAGAAAACCTGTGGGGAATTCTTGCCAGGGCTGTATACAGACAAGGAAGGCAGTTTGCAACAATTGCTGGAATTAAAAACGCAATTGTCGAATCCTGGGAGAAAATCTCATGTGATGTTTTGTTAAAATTGGTTGAATCAATGCCAAATCGAATTTTTTCTGTTATTTCTAAATATGGAGGTACAACAATGTATGGGCCAACAAAATGTAGGTACAACAAAGATTAATCCCATTTCTTTGTGGGTGTAATCTACGACTTCTAAGGATGGACTTATACTTATGAACAGTTGCTATTTTTAGTTTTCATGTATTGTTAAGTAATAAAGCTGTATTTTTGGCTGAAGTGCTTTGTGGATTTCTTAAAAAAGACCCTGTCATTCATAAAAAAATGTAAACGTCATTCAAAATAGTCATTGCTGCATAAAGCACAACTTCAGGAGTGGACTTATACTTTTGGATATGACTATGTTGTATGTACAGATAGGGGTGGTATAAACAGTCATTAATTTCCGTAATTTTATCTTGTATTCTTATTTTCCATCCTGTTTGTTCTTATTCTTTTTTTTCCGATTCGCACATCGCGTTCTACTAATCATGATCGAGTTCCCCCCAATCACACTATTTTACCAACATTGACTAAATTTTTAGCAAATTACTTTTATTTTGTGTTTACAACCAATCAATGACTGTTTATATCTACTTTTTAAACTGTCACATTCTGTATATAAAGTGTCGTACATGCCTCTTCATGCTGCAGAACGCCTTGAAGAAGTTCGAGGACTGGTTTAATTGCTGGAAACTGAATCTTAACGTCGGTAAATGCAAAGTCGTGTAGTTCAACAAAAAACTTAAGTGTTCCCCGGATTCCCTGGTTCTATTCAATAAGAAACTCGAATGGGCTGACAACTACAAGTATCTTGGCGTTATCATCGACTCAAAACTCTCCTGGAATCGTCACGTAACTTTTGTTCTGAACAAAGCAAAGAGGGTGAAGGACAGTTTTATAGCTCTCCTGGGTAGAAACAACGCCTTCAGCATCGACAATAAATTACTACTGTACAAGACAGTGATTCGGACCATCCTCCTCTATTGTATGCCTTCGTGGGCGACTATTTGTAGAAGCAGATGGAGTGAACTCCAGTCGTTCCAGAATGTTACCCTGAGGACCATTGCGCAGCTTGGAAGAAGGACCGTAAAAAAATCATTACATCCACTCGGATCTGAACATGACTCATATTGAAAGTGTGTCCAAGATCTCCTGATGAACATGGTGCAGATGATGAAGAACCATGACAATGACCTGGTGGTTGGAATACTGAAAAATCGGATGGAAATGAAGTGGCATACAAAGTACAGAAAACCGAGGCATATTCTTCATGTCAACTTCGAAGACATTGGCAACGTTTCCTTCCCGGATTATTTGAAGATGCAATACCACCCTCCCCCTCTCTTATTCTTCTGACAATCGTCAATCTTATATTTTGTTTTTTCATAATGTGAAAGACCTCTTTGGGTTAGTCAGGCTTCTTGCCTATTTCAGTGTATTTCATGTAGAATTTATTTCGGAAGGGTGAGAATCGTGTAAGCATTGCTTACGTTCCACCAGAATAAATGTACACTTCACTGTTCGATTGTCGTTGTCGTCTCTTCATGTGTATCCTAGGTAAAGCCAGGAATAAAAGGCAAAACCGATCGAAATTCTGTGTGATTTCTTACTCGCTATGTACTGCACGGCCTCCATCAACTTCATTGATATGTTTTAAGGTTATATAAGTCAGTGGAAAGAAAATCTATACCTTTGCGCAACAACGATTTCAAGGAGAAACACATTTAGAAAATCACTTCATGAAAGAGAACGTTTATTATTTGCTTTCGTGATAAAATATTTTTTATTTTATAAAAGTTCTATTTGATTTGAAACAAACTCGTACATTATACATTCCCAAAGTTAAAATTGCAGGTTTCAATTTCTTTTTATATAACTGCAAATTGGGATGTAGGAAACTTTTATATATGTAAAATTAATAACTTGGGAGTGACTTTTATTCTACAAATCGATATCACTTAGGCATTTTCAACATGCTTTATACAACAAGCTAAAATTCAAGTTTATAATCTCAGTGTTATTACGTTAACTGGCAATTTAGTGTCTATTGATTAATACAACTTATTTCTTGATATCAACTAAGTTTGCCTAAAACATTTTCATTATTAGAACACTTCGAAAGTTCAGACCAGTTGTAAGAAAGGGAAAATTATTTTTTGGGATTAACTTATTTTACTATTCTAACTTAAATTCATGGAGAATATATTCATGAAAACTTATTTAATTATTCTGACCCTTAACTTTCGACCTCTCAAAAACGCTAAACGGGAATCTCACGGAGTGATGATAAAATTCATAACCGGATTTAAAATAAGCAAAAGTATATCCAACAATATTTCGATTAAAAAAATATTACGTACCAAGATTTGATATGAACGTTAGATACCCACGTTCAAGGTATAGAGAAAATTCCCGAAATAGTCGATTAACTTTTGAACAAAAGGTACTAGAAGAATAAAAGTCAGTCTATCGATAGGAAAGTGCTGAAGCGCGATTGAATAAAAGTATTACCGCTTCCCCTGGTGTAGGCGTTGAGAAGTTATGAAAACTAACTGTTGAGGGGGGGGGGGAGGGGTTCTAGAAATTAAGGCGTCGACTACTAAGATCAGTTTGCGCCTTTTACACATGTTATATCTGTACGCAGCCCGGGACAAACACAAACATCCATGCCCACGGCGGGATTCGAACCCACGAACAGGCGAACTCGAGAACTAGAAAGCCTACGCTCTAGCCCTCTCGGCCACCTGTTGAGGCAACATTCCATTTACAAAGTTGTCGAGCGTCACCGATTTTGTAGAAATCCACTCTTTTCATAAAGAAAACAAAAGCATAAAACTCGTTTTAACGAGGGAGAAACACTATATGTGGAATATCTTCTGGACAGCGTACGTTGTTGAACAAAAAAAAGAAAACAAAAAAAAAAAACCCCGCACGAATTCGTTCCTATTTAATATTTGCCACAATGGAAGATTGAATAAAATGAAACAAAACAATCATTAATTTGAACTTGTCAGACCGCTCGAAACGAAAGAAGAAAAGGATAACGTTACACTCAGTCAGCACTCGCGATGATGCAAAGTTACACAACTCCACCCTGCATAACTGCTATAATGGTCGTCCTGCAAGAAAAACATTAGGTCTAAGGATCAAAGAGAATATTTTTATGGCCGAAAAAATTCAATTGAAAACTCTGGTTCAGGAAAAATGATCAAGAAAATTATCAAAAATTGGTTCACATGTGCAAATTTTCATGTGCCCTCCTCCTTGATTCATATTCAAACCGAAATAACGAAAAAGTCATAGCGTTCGTTAACACCAGACGGAAAATCAATAGATTTCTCATAATACTCCCTGGAAAACTCAATAGTTCAACCTCTCGAGGTTTTCGTATTCCCTCTTTGGAAAAAAAATTACAAAATTATTTCAGATTATGTGCTGGCGGAGTAACTGAGACGTCGAGTTACATCACAGGAATAAAATATTAAAAGATCCATTCACTTACACACAATAAATTTTCTTCTCTAAGATTCAAAACTATGTTTAAACGTTATTCAATATAACGTTTTAAGAGCGCTTATCTCGAAGAACGACGGATTTTTGTGTCACTTTGTTCTATTTTGCTTTGACAGGTATGTAAGAACTGAATTTTTGTCAAAAATACTCGTAGAAATTTATTAGATACCCATGGTGTAAAAGTGACTTGCTCATTTCTACTCTTTTTACCATTATTGTAAATGATTTTAAAGAATATTTTTTTTTTCTCAGAAAAATCGATATATGGGCCGGAGGGAATGATCGGAGTGGAATTTAGTGATTCTTCAATCGTGGCAAGTATTAAATAAGAGGATTTCGTGCGTTTGTTGCACTACACGTGAATATTCCAACGTAAGGAATGTATCCCTTACATGGACCTTCCGCCCGTTTTTTTTGTACGAGTTTTGCGCTTTGTTTTCTCCATGCAAAGACTGTATTTCTACTAAATCGAAGACACACTATAACTTTGTAATCGGAACATTTTCTATATCATTGTTCTAAAGTCTGTTTTCGTGACTCTCAGTCCGTACACAACGGACGCTGGGAATACTTACTGGGAATTTTCCTATAGATAGATCTGATTTTTATGATTCTAGCACCTTTTAAAATTATTCGACTGTTTTGTGAATATTCTCTGCAAACGGCATATTTGATATTAATGTGCTTATGAAATCTTAGAATATGAACCTTGGTACATAATATAATTATAAATAATTAAAATGTGAACTCTTCTTAATTGAAAGAAATAGAAATAGAAATAAACTCTTGCAAACATTCCAAGGAGGAGCTTTAGCAGTGAAGCAGAAATACATTTACACATTTATTAAAAAGAAATTAATCCCCCCCCTTTCTCGAGTAGAGTAAAGGCAAGTGTCAGATCCTGCAGGCATCAATTTTTACCCCTTTATCTGCACTTTTTACCTCTCCCCAAGTTTTTTAATCAAAAAATTAATTTTCTCGAACGTAATATGTAGAAAATGTAAAAAAGCTCGTATTTTCTTTCCTTTCTCATTATTTCCGAATGTATGATATATCACAAGCCATATGTTGCAATAGGTCTAAAGACCAAGTGACTGCCACCCCCGCAAATCCGACCCCAATGGAACTACTGATCCTAAACTTTATAGTAATGTAGATCTTGCCAAGAGGAATCTGGATACGGAATTTCACAACTTTACGTACCTAAATAGCACATAGATATGCTGTCCTCTCTGAATCCCACTCCCGTAATTCCGACCCCATTGTATCAATCAAGTCCAAACTAAATAGTGCAGATGGACATGCCCATCGGAAGCTACATTCCGAATTTCAACCTTCTACCTCAAAAATGTCTAAATTATGAAGGAGACTGACTGACATTATAAAACAGATATGTAGCTCCAGTCTTTCCCTACTTAATAATATAGATTATGAGCACTTGAACAATCGTGCGTCGACAAAGCGATTTCACGTGCGCGCGCCGATGTCAGTAATGCTTAAAAGATGAACAGAAAGTAACAGTGTATTCCTTCTTGACAAATCGACTGTTATATGACATGCCAATATCTTTGTATTCTTTACACGCACTGTTTTAGCAAGTGAAGTCGACTTGAAGGGGTCCACGAAAAATTCTGAAAAATTGATACGGCCGAGCTAAGACTTTGATGGTCATATTTCTGAAAACAGAATTTGAAAAAATTAATCCGTTTTCAAGTTATCGTGCAAACGGCCGGCCGGATAAACATACAGAACAAGGGCGCATTTTTATAAGTAGCTTTTATGTTAAAGCTCCTAATAAAGATAAATTAATAAAAACAATCTATTATTACTAAAATCCAAACTTTGTCTGTTTGTCCCTTTATAGACTCGGCTCCTGCAAGAGATACCTCGGAACCACTTTTTTTGATCGATACTTCTGGCTGTGTAGGGGGCGATAGGGGTTTTTTTTATTCCAATTTCGGTTTTCTTTCTCACAAACTTTTTTTTAAATAAATTCATTTTTTTCTACATCTCTATGCAGCTTTTTTTTTTGTTGCGTGGAGCAGTTTGTGACGTCAGAGTTTGTTTTGCCAATAAGATTATTTCTAAGAGGGGAAACGATGAATATAAGGTATTCGATGCAGGCACCATAAACGAACATACTGTCCAACGTTGGTTCCGAAAATTCCGGGCGGGAGTGACGGACCTATCAAATGAGCCGCACGACAGACCGCCCAACGTGTTGAATGACGCTGATCTGAAGCGATCGGTGGAAGAGGACCCGTCAAAAACTGTTCGGGACCATGCAGGGGATCATGCTGTATCAGCGTCGACTGTCAGTAGACACCTTAGGACCATCGGCAAGGTGAAAAAGTAGGACAAATGGGTCCCACATGATATTACGCAAAACCCAAAAAAGCGTCGGTACGGAATTGCTTTTGATCGCATTGTCACCTGCGACGAGAAGAGGCTCCTATACGACAATAGGAAACGGTCAGCACAGTGGCTGGATGCTGATGAACCCCCGCGACAGTTCCCTAAACCCCCGTTGCACCCCAGGAAGCTCATGGTTAAGTTTGGTGGAACATCGATGGTGTAGTGCATTACAGCTTCCTGCGGCCGGGGGAGACGATCACTGCTGCGATCTACTGTCATGAACTGCATCGTAAGCACACAAAACTGTGTCAGCAGCAACCTGCACCTGTGCAACGACATTGCCCGTGCAGGCGCTACAGGCTCTAGGCTACGAGGTGCTTCCACACACCACGTACTCCGCACCTCTCCCATACCGACTACCATCTTTTCCAAAGCCTGGATAATTTTCTCCGGAGGAAAACATTCCTAACCCAAGCAGACGTAGAAAACGCATGGATTCTATCGGCTCGAGAAGCTGCCAAATCGTTGGCAACAATGTTTAGATTGCAATGGGGGATATTTCGAATAGCACGTGTGAAGGTGTCCTTTTTAGAGGGCCATTAAAGATGACCTCTGCAATCCGACATTTGATATGCAAACGACCTGATATTAAGTGTTTTTAATATGGACAGAAATAAATCAATACTCATAACCTTTGAAACGTTAAGAATGCAATGTCGAATTTTCCTGGGTGAACCCAATTGGACACAAAAATTCAGTGCGTGCATTTAAAAGAATTGTTTTCGTTTTCCCAAAGTGAATATGTACTTTATTAAAGCTTTTTTGTTTATATTCAAATCCTGATATGGCAAATTTCACCAAATAAACAGCCCGAGCAACGTCGGGCAAATCAGCTAGTGGAAGATAAAAGAAAGAAGTGAATCCTCATCATGTTCCCCGATAAGGAAAACGTCGTCAATATACCGCAGCCAGACAAAAGGCTTTAAGGTAGACGTGGAAAGTAATTTAGTCTTCTCCATAAAGACGTTGGCATAGTTGGGCTCCACTTTGAACCGGATTTAGTGATCCTTGCTAAAGGTAAAGAAATCAGAGGTGAAGATAGTACGAAGGAAAAGGCAGATGGCATCGATAGAAGGAACTTGGAAATGTTTGCTAACGAAACGACTGTTGCGGACAGCTTCAATCCCATCGTCAAGAGGAATGTTTGTGTAGAGAGAAGAGGCATCAAGAGTGCAGAGGAAAGTTCTTAAATCATAATTAGAGTCGCCAAGAGACCGGATATGGGAAAGAAAATGGTTAGTATCTTTGATATAGGAGGAAAGAGTGGGTGGAATATGGCGTATGTGGTGATCAACATAGGCAAATATTGGCGCTTAGAGGGTATTATTGCAAGTGATAATCGGACGGCCGATGTTGCCAGATTTATGGATCTTGGGAAGAAGGTTAAAGCGACTAGCAGAACTAAATTTAGGAAGGAGGAAAAGACGGATTTTAATATCAATGTAAGAAGAGGTGACAGTGTGTATATTATCAAGTTTGAAGCACTAGTAGAAGTTTTTAATAGTGTCAGAGATTAGTTTTTTGTAAAACGTGAGGTCGGAGAGTTGATTGTTAGCGTCATTAATGTAAACATCAAAGCCAGCTAGTTTATCTAGCTGGCCTTATGTAGGAAGAGGTGATCATAACAAAAATAGCTCCACCCTTATCAGCGGGCTTTATTGTTATGTCATGACTTTGCTATGGCGTTTGATCATGGCCTTCTAGAAACTATCAGGCCTGAATATAGAAAAGTTAAAACATTATTAGGTCGTTCTGGTGGTGCTCGCGGCCAGCGAGATAAGCAAGTCCTGAGGCGGAAAAGTCACCTGTGGTGTTGACTGTGACATTGAACTTACTTCTGTCAGGTGACCATCTTAGTCCAAACAACAATGTAACCTGACATGATTAGGTGACTTTTTCGCTCCGGGGGCCTGGTTTTCTAGCTGGTCTTACAGAAGTAAGTTCAACGTCACAGTCTTAGTTTTTCAACAACATACTCGTATTATTGACGTCATGTTCCTGAAGGCCGTGGTTTGATACAAAGAGATTCGTCTTTAGTGAAGTTGAAAGGAGGTCTATTAATTTTGAATAGAATTGATGTAAAGTTCAAGCTCAGGATTGATATGATGGGGAGGAGTCAAACAGGAATATGGAGGTTGAGCTGGCGGCGGGAGCAGACTTAGAAGGATGCGTACAGAAGTAAACGCGATATTTGTCCAACTAATACTAGCTGAGAAATTGACGTTTAATCTTGGCAGTTATGTTTGGGCCCATCCTATAATTATTACCCTGTTACCATAAAAACTTTCTTCGACCTTACACAAGATTCCAATTTGTTTTCATATTCCTATGGAAACATAGAAATCGGACATTATAGTCTCAATTCAAAAAGAGAGAAATGCACTAGTTGAGCAAAACAAGAATTACATAACTGCGGCGAGCTTAGCTGTGAAATCTCAATCTCTATGGTAAGTTAATGTGAAATCAATTAATAGATAAATTAATCACGAGATAAAAGGAACCGGCAACCTTTTATTTTGACTAATTTTTCACTTGCATGAATAACGAATCATTTTGTCAGAAATGGAGCCCATGTTCCGTCAGACAACAGAAATCAGTGATAATGACGTAAAAGACCATTATTTCGCACATCATAAAGATAAACATATTGGTCATATTTTCGAAAGTTTGACTGGGCGTGTGCACTTAAACTTCCGATTTCAATTTGTATACATTGTTGTAAAACAAAATTAACAATGTATAATTGTTAGAGCAACTACAGCCACAGTCGTGGTCCATAGTTTGAATCCAAGTCGCGGTATTTTTCTTTCTCTTTCCAACACCAAAATTACCAAATCATTGAAGCTTTGCTTTCAGTTTATCAATTTATTAATTAGGAACATTAGCAAAAAGCTGCTTACAATAAGGCACAAATAGTCTATATGTTTATCCGGTCGGCCGTCCGCCGTTTGCATAACTTCTTTCTTTTTTTTTTTTTTTTTTTTTTTGTAGTGATCATAGTTCTTGATGATGAGATTTTCTCGAAACGCGTTGAACAATTAATAAACCGCTATCATATCGCTATTTCCAGACCTTTATTCTTTCAGTAAGAGTATTTTTGACATATTGAATTTTTAAGCAAAAACAAATAGTTATTCTTCTGTCTGTATTGATCACTATAATTTCGCAAGATAGGATTTTAATTGGCAATGTTACTGTGTTTTCTTGAGCATGGATGACTAGTTGTTACATATCAACATTTGTTTTGTAGTTGATACAGTTACAACTTATGTAATTTAAAACTAATTTTATTTCAAAAACAGCTTTACTTTGTCTGATTCTGAGGACAGCTTAGAAATTATATTCATGATGTTTCTTCTAAAAAACATTTCTAATTGTATGATATTGAATCTGTCGATCGTAACATTACAAAGACATGTTTTCAATATCGATTTTTTTTATTTATATAAGGGGATATATTTTACTTGTACTTTAACCACATATTATTTTTGACTTATTTGACGTAAAATGAACACTGGCTATTTTTCTTGTAAAACCTACGTTTCTTAAAGGTTTATCTGACTTAAGCTGAAGTCAGTTAATTTATAATTTTATTCATATTTTTCCTTAAATAATCACTTTATTTGAAAGCACTCAGCAATTTTTTTTTTTTACTACGAGGGGTGCAGGGGGCTATTTTTTACACCATTAAATAGCTTTCAAAAATATTTGATACGTGTTTTTTTCTTTTTTGACATGTTAGGTTAGACCATTCCCGAAGTTTTTATTCATCCGGTATATCACTAGAATAAAAATATTTGTGTATTCATTTAATGGTATTTATTTTACGCGCAGATAGTGAAATCGCACAATTCACGAAATGCGCTTCTTTTTGCTCATTTCATGAATTGTACAATGCCCTTGCATAGTTCGTGAAATGTGCAGAATTTTATACATTTCATCAAATGTGCACAACGATTTCTGCTCATTTCATGCATTGTATAGCTAAAATAAGCTATACTTTCTCTTGTTTATTCATCTCTGTTATTCTACCTGTTATTGCTGTATATTATATTAATGCTATATGGTGCTGTCTTAAGTAAATTCGTATTTCAATTTTTTACAAATTTCCTCAGAATTCCATTCGTAATATTTTAATACGGTTAATTTCTCACTGATGTTAGTTACTGTGAGCGTTATAAACTATTAGGATTACAGTGAGCGTCAGGGTTTCAAAATATGCTCTACAAGAAACGTGATACAAATAAAAAAATGTAGTTGTTTTAAAAATCAAGTTCTTTGTAACTCTTCATGTCATCCAAACAAATCGTGTGCAAATCATTAAGGATATTCAAGACTTTTTAATTTTACCTGCGATATAAAAAATTTTTTTAATTACAAATAGAACAGACTATTTTATTATCAAGTTAACTGATATTGGAAAAATAGAAATTTTTGTAAATGAAAAGATAATTTTATGAAATATAAGTTTCTGAATTAAAATATTTTTTTACACAATTTATGAAATTTATACAGCGGTTTCTACTCATTTTTGCATTGTACATTATTAGCACTGTTATTAAGTTTTTCAAAGATGGGGGATTGCGCCCCCAGACCCCCTTCTCACTAACTTGATACATTCGCCTTATTTTACCCTTTACAACTGCACCCACTCTAAGGCTGGCTGGTCATTTCTCTAAATTTCAGATTTAAATTTCAATATTCTAAATTTTTAAAGAAATATCAAACTTGGTTTTAATACAAAAATTTATAATTAATATTTTAATTACACCTTTTATTTGTATTATATTTGAATCTATAATTCGTTCCAAATATTATTATTAAATACATTATTTATTTATTTATTTATTTAAAATGGTAATCAACAGGCTAAGTGCTTAGTAACAGCTTACAGCTGAACAATAACATTGAAAGAAAGAAATTAAAGTAAAATAAAATTATAGATTGTAAAAAAATGAAAATATTAATATGAAAAAAAATTGTAATCAAAGAAAAATAATTAAGAATTACAGAATGAGTGAAATATTTTCTATAACAATTTTTTTGAAATGGTTATAATTCATTGCATTGATATCAATCAGATTGATTATAATCACGGTCTATAGATATTCATGGTCATGGGCGGGAACTCTATTGAAAAGTGGCGCTGCATGTACAATCGGCCCAAAAACGCCTGCAGCGCGGCCCTATCGACAGACAGAAACTTTACTTTCATTTTCAGTTTCAATGAAAAACCTCTATCGCAGGTCACGGTCGGCCCTGGTGCGATCTATGCGGCACCTGGCGCGATCTGTTTTCCTTAGCTACTCGATACAATGGAAAATGGCCGAAGCTCGATGACCATGAATATTTATAGACCGTGATTATAATCCAACCAATGACGTATATTAAAGATAGACTCCGAATTCTATTGTTAACAGCGGCAAAAAGTGAAGCAAATTGAGCCATGATAGTTCTGGGCAGGAGTGAGCCGTGGAGTAATTAGCTGTCTGGCTGCTTTGTTTTTGAAGATTTTGGGCCTGAGGAATAATTAATTTAAAACCATTCCTCAAAGGTAAACTGCGTACAACTGTACAAACAAACAAGAAAAAGGATCAGGAATAATTTTCCACAAAAATAAATCAAAAATGCGTAACTAAAATGAAAATACGTAACTGAAAGACAATCGAAACGAAATTGAAATTGAAACCATGATCGAAAAATTGTTTATAAAATATAATAAACCATTAAGGAATGACATAACCAAGTACCGAAAGGTTAAACTAAACCATTCGCGGAACTATATTTTTAAACGGCCCTATGTTAACATTGGAAGTTTCTAATGGACCATTATGATACCATTAAACCACGTACCTTTGAAATAATTTCAACTATCATTAATTTTACGTTATATTCATTCATGACACATCATTCCAAGTTGTTTGATATATTACATGCCATATTTTAGCATTGCAGTTTCAATGAACCATAATGGTTCCACTAAAACAGGATGGTTCCACTAACCAGTTTCCTTGAAACCAATTTCGATTATCGTTAATTTTACGTTATATTCATTTATGACACATCATTCCAAGTCGTTTGATATATTACATGACATATTTTAGCATTGCAAGTTCCAATGAACCATAATAGTTCCACTAAACCAGGTTCCTGGAAACCAATTTGGACTCTCATTAATTTTACGTTATATTCCTTCATGACACCTCCTTCCAAGTCGTTTGATATATAACATGCCATATTTTAGCATTGCAAGTTCCAATGAACCATAATGGTTCCACTAAACCAGGTTCCTTGAAACCAATTTGAACTATCATTAATTTTACGTTATATTCATTCATGACACCTCATTCCAAGTCGTTTGATATATTACATGCCATATTTTAGCATTGAAAGTTCCAATGAACCATCATGGTTCCACTAACCCAGGTTCTGTGAAACCAATTTGGACTATCATTAATTTTTACGTTATATTCATTCATTATACATCATCCCAATTTGTTTGATATATTACATGCCATATTTAAGCATTGAAAGTTCCAATGAACCATCACGGTACCACAAAACCAGGTTCCTTGAAACCAATTTGGACTATCATTAATTTTACGTTATATTCATTCATGACACCTCATTCCAAGTCGTTTGATATATTACATGCCATATTTTAGCATTGAAACTTCCAATGAACCATCTTGGTTCCACTAAACCAGGTTCCTTGAAACCAATTTGGATTATCATGAATTTTACGTTATAATCCTTCATGGCACCTTATTCCAAATCGTTTGTTATATTACATGCCATATTTTGGTATTGAAAGTTCCAATGAACCATAATGGTTCCACTAAACCAGAATGGTTCCACTAAACCAGGTTCCTTGAAACCAATTTGGACTATCATTACTTTTACGTGATATTCATTTATGATACATCATCACAATTTGTTTGATATATTACATGCCATATCTTATCGTTGAAAATTTTTGAAGGTGTCATAAAGGTACCATTAGTGCACGTGCCAATGTTTCGATTGCAACAATTTTCAAAATGGTTCATTTCCTGAACCATATTTATTGGCCGAAATAGTAATTTATATTCGCTTGTATCTCGTCATTAAGATTTGTTTGACATATTACTTAATATATCTGTCCATTGAAAATTGCTAGGTGGGGTCGTGATGGTACCATTTGTGGACGTGCTAATGAACCGATTTAGATAATATTTGTAACTGGTTCGTGCCATGAACCATATTCATCGACTGACGAAAACAGATTTTGAAAATCTTTCATAACCTCGGAGGAGTTTGAGTTACAGACAGACAGACAGACGGACAGACACGTTTCCCCACACTGATAGCATAAAGCACCTTTCGGTACTTAATAAAATACTCCAAATACAAAGTAAACGTAAAAATAAACTTATCACTTGCGTGATCGGCGTGTGAAAGAATTATTAATCAGCTACTCTCGTGTTTAGCCATGTCTTTTGCATCATCTTCACTCACTTTCGGCCATGACATTCTGGGCATGGAGCTTCCCAATTTGCTTCAAGTTAAAACAATAGGATTCGGAGTCTATCTATATATATAAAGAAGGATGTTTGTGGGTGGGTCTGTACGTTTTTTATACAAATCTACAGTTTTATTCCGATCTTGATGAAATTTCGCATACATGACCTTCAAAGCATGAGGCAGGTCACTGTCTACTTCAGATTTCGAAAAAATAATAATTATTGATAAAATGTCGATATTCATGGTTATGGCAGGGCATATTAATGAGAAATATCGCATGACCAACAATGCAAGACAAAGTTTTTGCAACAATGGTATCAACACGCAGTTCACAAACACTCTGCACGGACCAACAATATATATCTCATGACCAACAATGCAAATAAAAGTTTGTGCAACAATAGGTATCAACAATGGTTTCAACACGCAATTCACCAAAAACAATGAACATAAAATGATGATGCAATATGGATAAGTTTCAATTTGTAACAATGCATAGAATTCCTGTTATTCAGGTTTTTCTTAGAAAAGAGAGTTCTTAGTACTTAACAATTTCTTGAAAATCTTTAAAAATGATCAGTAGCTGGAGATAATGAAGAGTTAGCACACTATTGAGAAAGAGTGGAAAGACGACAGAGAAAGCAAACCTTTAGCTCCGTGCTGTATTGAGCAAATGGGAAGCAAGTAAATAGAAGAATTGGCGACCGCTAGACTACCCAAAGTGATGAAAGGCCAAATTTTGCTTCAACACAACGAGAGAAGAGTGGAAATTGCAACAACATCAAGTGTACATCTGAAGTAAGATTACCTGAGTAAGAAATTATTGGAGTGGTCCATCCATTGTGAGACTTTAAATTTTGTTTTCGAATTTTCATTAAGAATTTTTACTGTATTAATTCTAAGCATTTTCACTTGTTTATTTTTAAGATATTGCGAAATTTAATTTAATTTTTTGAGATTGTTCTGTTTACATCCAAGTGTAATTATCCCGGGCAACGCCGGGTACCTTTGCTAGTCTTTAATATACGTCATTGAATTCAACTATAAATAAAGGAGAACATGTGAGTTCGTCACGGACGTTTAAGCATTGTTGGCGCTCACTTAAAGTACACGCCGGAACTGAAAAGTCACCTGACCATTGTTGTCTGAGCAACAATTTTTATCATCAATCAATCACAAAACTATAAATAAAGGAGAAAATGTGAGTTCATCAAACGAAACAATTTGAATGAATTGAATTTGATAAAAATAATTACCGCGCAAACTGCGCGTGGGCCCCGTTCATCTTATATATAAAATGCTAAATCCTCCTGCTCCGTGCCCGTTTCCATAGTGACGAGCAACAATACAAGTTTCATTGTTTCCAACAAATGAAAAAAACACTGATTGTTAAAATCCAAAAATAGCAGCCGATGAAAAAAGAATATTAAAAAAAAGCCTATATTTTTCGTAGACTACGGCTCGAAAATATATTGTCGTCATAGATTTAACTATAAACATCTATTGACATTTAAAAATAGCACACTAAAATAAATAAATAAATAAATAAATAAATAAATAAATCACTCAAATTAAATCCTAAGTAAGTAATTTAGCTATTCTAAATTACGAAATTCATTACATGTACACGATTCTTATTTTTTAATTTTAATAAAAAATAATAACATTCAAATAAAACATTTTGAAATTAATTAACAATTCAAGTCACAAGTAGGTAACATTAGTTTTTACATTTTATGATATTCGTTATATAATAATAATTTTTCAGTTCTACAAATTAGAAAAATAAAGGAAAAATTCATAAATTAGAAAAATAAAAAATCAGAAGCAAAAAAAATGTATTTCTCATTTTTTTATAATCATTTTATGTGTATAATTAATTTCTTTAGTTATAAAATATAGTGGTCGTGCCCCCCCCAAAAACGGTCTGCCGAGGAAATAGAGCAATGAGGATGGTAAAAAAAAAATAAAAAAAAAAATAAAAAATTTACCTCTAATATTTGTATATATGTTTATGTGTTAGGTTATAACTGTCAAATTGACAGTAGTGACTTTGTCGCATTGTAACAGGACACATTGTTTCAGTATCCCTCTCACGTTGACAGCGAGTTTTTTTAGTATTAGCAATACTGTCAATTATCGCAGTCCTGCCAATTACTATAATCCTGTCACAGATGAAATTTTTTAAAAATAAAATCGAACTTTGCAGTTTCCAATTACGCAGTAACCATCGTACGCCGAGCTTTCAAATAAAATCAAAAGCAATAACATTATTTATTGGATGCTCAGATCGGTGCAGCCAGCTGTGTCTAGCGCGAACTTGGTCGTAAGCTCATAAGAAATAAAAATCATGGGGTTGGGTCAGGTGACCGTGGAAGCAGCAGAAGAAGAGGGGAAATATGTCTCATAAGAGTTCAAGGAGTCGGCCTAGAATTACATTGATCATCTGGGTTCGAGTCGCTAGGGTATTACCATTGAGGACATGCACCTGATGGCGGAAAATCTGGAGCGCTGCCCCGCGATCTTAATGAATAGGCAGGTTGAAAACTAAATAAACATTTTATTTATTATTGGCAGTCCTGCCAATTATCACAGTCCTATCACAGGCGAAATTTTATAATAAAAATTGAATTTACAGATTCGCCTGTTGTGACACAGTCGTATGACGGGCTTTAATACTAGTATTACATAATTTAAACATTCTATAGAATGGTAAATTATTAACAAATGTTTTCTTTAATAAAGGTAAATAAAAAATTTCATTGTTTCGGGAATTGAGCTTAGGTACTCGTAATTAAGAAATTTAGAAGAGGAAGTGATATTATGATAAAGCTTAAATAAACAGCAAACATCAAATATAAACCTTCTCTTAGATAATTTAGTATATTATATTAAATATACTTTTCCAAGTCTGCGTCCCATTAGGATAAGAAAATGCGTGCAAGTTAATTTGGCACTTCATTTGGCGGTCCATTAAATGCTGAGAAATAAAAGTCTAGCATACATGTATAACTTCTGATTGCTACAGTCCGTACGTTCATATTCCATTATGCTAAATCTTAGTTGTTCAGGAAATCGGTCCTAAAAGTTAACAGTATTTTGCGGAAAAAAAACTGCTTAAACTAGCAGATACAATCATGAGAGCTATCATTTTATAATGTGTGACGTTCGATCTGAAGAAGACTTTTTGAGCTAGCTTGAAACGAAGTGTATCTATAATACAGGGTGTTTCTAAATTATCTCCCGTATTCTACATGTTTAATACTCAAAAACTATTACAGATTTTAACGTGATTTTTTTTATTCACAAAGAAAAAACTCAAAAAATTTCTTCGCATGCCTTAATAAATTTCAATGTGCCCTCCATTTTTGGCGTGAAGGACGTCAAAACGTAACTCGATTTCCTCCCACATTCGGGCTAGCATTTACAGGGTGATTTCAGGCAAATGTTTCAATTATTTTGTTCTTGAGAGTTTCAATGTCATCAACGTTGGTCTTGTACACTCTTTCTTTCGCATATCCCCAGAAGAAAAAATCCAGAGGGTTTGCATCGGGTAAGCGAGGGGGCCAAAAGATTTGCCCATCCCTTCCAATCCACCGTCCTGGAAAGTTCGCATCAAGGCACCGCCTTACTTGCAGGCCCCAGTGAGGATGTGTGCTCCATCTTGTTGGTAGACTATGTTGGGCTGCAGTTCTTCCACCTGTGGAATCACGCAGTTCTCAAGCATATTTATGCAGGTTGCAGCGGTAATAGTGTCTTCAGCAAAAAAAGAAAGGACCGATTACTCGATCATGCATTAAACCGCACCAAGCATTAACCTTTGGGCTGTCGCTTATATGCTCCCTTAGAACGTGGGGGTTTTGTAAGCCCCAAATGCGGCAGTTTTGCCGGTTTACTACTCCGGAAATATAGAATGTTGCCTCATCAGAAAACAAACTGTCCTCAAGGAAGGTGGGCTCATTGTCGATTTTTTGAAGCAAATCCTCAGCAAACTTCTTGCGCTTCGATCGGTCATCTGGCTTCAGTTCATGCATCATCTGGATTTTGTAGGGTGTAAGACGAAGGCGGTGCTTCACTATTTTATGTACGGATGTCATTGGCATATCCAGTTGACGAGACGTTTGGCGAAGTGATTTACGGGGACTACGATCGAACGCCTCCCTGACCTTTTCTACTCTCTGTGGTGTCACTGAAGCACTCTTTTTGAGTGACAGGCTGCCTTTGTTTAAAAGTTTTTCTTGCCCTAGCTTAATTGACTTATGACTTGGAGGATCCTTTTAAAGCTTTGTATTGAGTTTGTGTCCCTTTTTAAATGCTTTTATATAAACTTTATCAATTAAAAAGGGATAATTCTCTTTTATTTTTGAAATAAATGAATCTCTTTATTCACATCATTGGTCAGGAAGGGGGGGGGGGTAAGAGCGATTCATCGAATTGTAGGTGGCGATGGCACACGCTCATACCTCTGTGCGTTTGTGTTAAGAATGTCAATTAAATTATCACAGATGAATGTAAAATATAAAACTGTTGCTCCCCTTATTAGTTGATAATTTTTAATAGCTCTGAAACCACTATCGACTGCGTATCGATAAGCAAGACGGCATGTTTATTCGAGCTCCACGCCATTCGACAATGAGCTTTCTTGCATTCATAGGTTCTCTGTAGCTGCACATTCACGAATTGTGCAAGGGTATTGTACAAACAGTTGCGCATTTCATGAATTGTGCAATTTCAGAATCTGCGCGATACTGCAAATCACAACTATTATAGTAATGTTGTATGTTGAATATATTTCTTTCCTTTCCATTTTCTCTTATTAGAAACGAAGCCATTCCGTTAAAATTAAAAACTACGCTGAACCTTAGAGGACGGCACTACAATTGTCATCATGAATGCAAATTCCATCTCTGGAGAATCAAATGAGACAGGGTAAGTTTAAATCAATTTTAAATTTAATATAAAACATAATTCTATTCGTCGAATGCACTGAGGAGTTGAAAAAAGTCTAAATAATCGTTATATTAATTATCACCTACACTAGTATCTAGTACAGAGGTGATAATCTGCGGCACCTACTCCTAAAAGGGAGTTTTGCGCCATCCCAGTAAATAACGACTGCTACGAGATGACAGTAGCAGCCGGGACCGACGGCTTAACGTGCCCTCCGAAGCACGGGGGGTTTCATGATGGAAGAGCTGCTGGCGGACAAACAAACCAGTGGCTGTCACCAACTACTGGAAAACCAGCTATGGTCACTTGGCAAATGGGTCAGACCAAAGTCCTCCAACAGCCGTGCCCCAAATAGCTGTCCCGCCAGCAGTGGCCCTCAAGCCCTGGCCGTCACCCAGCCAGCAGCTGGCCGCGCCTGAAGTTGCTGAACTCCATCGATTGGCAAGCCAACCGACGAGACAACCAGGCCACGGCCACCCCCGTCACCTACACTGCTTTGCAATGAAATTGCCCCACCAACAAGGAGTTATCCGACCTTATCCATATTTAGGGGGGGGGGGTCATCTGCCTCCGACTAGTAAACGATTAGATGCATGCTCACGGGACATAACCATTTGGGTTGATATAGGGTGTCCGGATACCTGTATAGGCTCATCAGTTGACACATGTGCGAGACGTTCCATGCAGTAGGGAGGAAGCAACTGCCTCGTGAATGTACAGTACTGTAATCCGCACAACGGTCTCAATGCCGCGACGACGATAACCATTCACGCAATTAACGGACTTTGAACAAGGCCTCTCCTAGGCTGGATGGTCAACCAGACGGATTGCTGCCCATGTGTCGAAGTTGCACACATAGGGACGTTGCGATACTACTGATATGAGTAAGTATCGATACTTTTCTTTCGATATTGGCGGTATCGATTTCGGTTAGTCGATACTATCGTGGCATCGAAAAAAAAATATGAGTATCGATAAATAGTATCGGTACTATTTTCTAAATTTTAGAAATTTTTTTATGTGTATGCCTATTAATGTTTCGTACCACCTTGTCCATCTGCCCAGCTCAATGACGGTCCCCCTCTTTATGCCACCACAACGCGCCTCTAATATCGTTTTACATTCTGCTTTTGCGTATTTTATTTACCATCTCCAAAGTCTAATGTAGGCTTTGCTACCAATTTAGAAATTAAACATTATATTCTTTGCAACAATAATAATAAGCAACAACTTTTCTTTATTGTAAGCTGTCGCTTGTAGAATATACAGGATGTTTCTGAATAGTGTGTACAAACTTTCAGGATATGTTCCAGTGAACAAAACAAATAGAAAATGTCATATGAACATGGGGGTCAAAGACGCTTCTTTCTATAATATAATGGTTTGAAGGTGTCCTGTAGTAGAAGAGTTACGACAATTCAAAGAAACATCTGAAGAAAATTGTTTTCTCCTGACGTGCACAGACTTCCTTGTAATCTAACGGAGGCCATTTTGATCATTTACTATAGCATATGTACTATCTTGTTATATCGTAGAAACAAGAATTTATCCCCCCCCCTCCCCAGGAGGGTATAGGAAACTAGCGGAAGCTTTGAGTTGATGTATTTTTTATCCCCTTTATCTTCACTTTTAAATCTCCCAAATTTTTTAATCAGAAAATTGATTTTCTCGAACATAGTATTCGAATCACCATCTTCTTTCGTTTCTCACCATTGCCGATCGAAGGACATATCATATGATGTATGTTGCCCTATTTCTAGAGATCAAGTGACTGCAACCCCCACAACTCCGACCCTAATGGGACAATTTATCCCAAACTTCATAGTAATCTGCTTACCGAATTTCACTCCGGTACCATGTAGACCTTTTGGTCCCCTCTAACTTCCACCTCCATAATTCCGACCCCAGTGGGCTGATCAAAACCAACTTAAAGAGTGAAGGAGGACATGCCTATGGTAAGTTATGATCGAAATTTCAACTTTTTACGTGAAAAAATGTGGAAAATATGAAGGGGACAGACAAACGGACATTGTGAAACCAATAAATCATTCCACAACTTAATAAATCACACAATTTGCAACACCTATAGGCTTTTAGAGTTAATTTCGTCTACTGCAGGACACCTTCAAACCAATATAACTCTAGAACGACGCGTTTTCGACTCAATGCTCATATGACTTTTTGTGCTTGTTTTGGTCCCCAGAACATGTACTTAAAGTTTATACAGGCCATTCTGAAACGCCTGAATGTATACAGTTCAATATTACTTGAAACTTAAATACATGCAAATGTGTCTGCTTTATAAGAATATCGAATGATACGATACTCTCTATGTCGATACTTTCTTTTCGATAATATCGGGTATCGATACTTGGCTCTAAGTTTGATATCGATGCTGAATATCGTATCGAAAAGAGTATCGCAACGTCCCTAGGCACACATGCCGGAAGACCAGGCTCTGGGACCCGGAGAAGCACGCCAGCTCGTACCGATACGCGGATACTGTGAACAGCGCTAGCGGACAGAACCATCACCCTGCGGCAACTGCGCGACAACATCGCTATTCCCGGTACTGCTCCAGTGTCAAAAGCGACAATAGCACGCCGGTCACACGCCGTGACAATGTCTGCCAGGCGTCCATTATTGTGTCTTCCTTTGACACCTGAGCACCGCGCGATACGACTGCAGTGGTGTCATAAACGAGTGGGCTGGCGAATGGAATGGCGCCCGGTGGTCTTCAGCGACGAATTCCGCTTTTGTTTGGACACCGACGACAGACGCGAACGTGTGTGGCGCAGACCATTGAATCGTGTCAAGGAACAATGCATCCGGTATCGCCTTCGTGGACCAACACCCGGGATCATCGTCTGGGGAGCCATCGGCTACGATACCAGAACGCCTTTAGTCACCATCCAAGTCACCCTGATAGCAGCACGGTACTTCACAGAGATTCTGCAGCCCGTATTACTGCCCTTTCTGCGCACCATAACCGGCTCAGTCTTTCAGCAGGATAACGCCAGATCGCACACGGCAAACATGAGCATGGCATATCTGCATGATGTCAACTGCCTCCATAGCCCCAGACCTATCGCCAATTCAGCTCATAAGGGACATGATGGGACGTCGTTTACGATCATCCCGGAATCTCCATGAACTGACACAGCAGGTTCACCAGGCCGGGGCAGACGTACCCCAAGATGACATTCGCCAGCTGTATGATCACCTACACCGCGGCTGGAACAATGCATCGCCGCTAGTGATTGTACCACAACATACTGATGCCGCTTTCCGCTGGGACACCCTGTACAAACGAGTGCACGTCTTGGCTCCAGTAATAAAGGTGTGTTCAGATGTATCTCTTTCTGCATACCTACTTTTGGCTCATTCGGATAACTCCTTGTGGGTGGGGCAATTTCATTGCAAAGCAGTGTAAATATCTCCTGCAGGTAAATCGCTCAACTATTTATATAGCAAATATATATTAAAATACCTTTAATTTAATATTACATAAGAAACAAATAATAGAAAATAGCCCTACCATGTCCAGAATAACTAAATATCTAAAATGAGTAATACATTGCATTATAAAATTACAATTAAAATCCCTAAAATAACATAAGCAACAACTTGGGTCAGAACCAATGCATTATTTCATCTACTGTTCTGCATTCGAGAAATTTTTAAAAGTTGTGGATCAACTTCCAGTTACAGCATTGTTGAAAAAGTAAACTGGGTTACGAAGGAATGTTTAGCTGGAGTTGTTGTTGTTGTGAAGTTTTCCGTGTTGGGAAATATTACGGAGCGAAAGCTCGCTTGAGCGTGTGTGGACTTTGTGTAACAAAAGAACATCGGGAGCATGTTCGCATATATGTGTAATTTTAGTCCACATTTATCTTGTGATGGCATTCCCAATATGTATTTAATTAACATATCCTCCGGAAACTTGCCCGTTTCTATGTTTAAAACGTTAAGTTAGTTTTGTGGTACTTTTCATACGTTAAGATATATTTCGGGATTTATGTGTTTTTCGAATGCCGCCGCGGCTCGGCCGCCGGATGCCTGGATGGACGGTAAAAAGAAAAACGTTACAATTAGAAGACATCAGACGGTGATTGTTTTGGAGATCTTTATGTTGACGCGACGTGGGGAGGTTCGACAGCTGACATTTGATGTTGTAGTGTAGTGAACTTTAAATCTGAGAGCTATTTTCTCAGCCGTGCTGGGCCAGTGGAACTGTGTTGTTTTAAGCGCATGTGAGGGCGCCTTTAAGTAAACTTTGTAAAAATGACTCTCGTTGTGTTTAAGTGGTTATGCCATGAGAAGAATTAATACAGCAATTTTCCTTATTTAATATTAAGTGCACGGTAACATCGTTTGTAGGCTCTTATAAAGTTGTACATGATTCCTAGAATTGTTACAAGTGGGCATAGACCGTCCCGTGGTGTAGGGTTCCTTGCATTACCGCCGGCGCTCTAAAAGGCTCATGCCGAGGCCAGCGAGCAGGATACCAATTGAGAGTCAGTGCGAACCGCGATCAATGCGTGTCACCCGAGAGGGTTTCAGTGGTCCCCCCCCCCTAGCATGTATAGGTGTTTTAAAAGGAACCACGTGACGTCTACCTGGACGTTAAACTGGATTCTGGCGGGTGACACCATTCGCCCCATCAAGTTTGCAGCTGTTTCCATGAGGCAAGGCAGTTTGCTCAAGGTAGCAATAGCCCAGTATCCTCCCTCTTTACTGGGTATTACTTGGTTAGCATATGCATTGAGTAATTTTGGTGGCATAGAAACATAAGTTATGTTATCTAAGTGTATGATAATTTAATTCATGAGTATTCGAGGGGCCCCTCACTTTGTCGAGCAGCGTCATCATCAATGATGCGGGCGTCGCTCTGAGTTCGGGTTCATTTTGTATTTATGATCTGGTCATATGTAGTGAGTATTAACGTGGTTTTTTCTTTTAACTAATTTTGAGCTATTCTTTTCTCACATTGCACCTTTGGGCAGTCCCGAATCCTGGCAAGCCCGCCTCTCACGATTTCTATCGTTTTCAAGTTGATAAATAAGAATCTCGAGGGGGGGGGGGCCGTCACATTTGGCGTCTCTGGGTGGGCGTGTTAATCCGTAAGTCAAGATTATCAGAGGTGCAAGTGTTTGGCGGGGAACAGCAAGGAAGTGGGTTAGTTGCTGTTTATACGATGTTGGATAGAGCGGCATGTTTAAGGCTCGTCGCGAGCCTTGAGCGTCTCGTCTGCGAAATTAAGGCTTTGCTCGCAGGCGAGGACGCTGGAGGGGGTGATGTGGGTGGTATTACGTTGTCATGTGAGGCTGGTGGCAGCAATTGTTGGATTATACGGGGACCGGGTTACCAGATTGTTAGGGACTCCGCGCTGTAGACGAACATGGTAGAAGGCCATTAGTGGGGAGCTAGTAACCGGGCGGTCAAGAGAGCTAGGCAGCCGGAGAAAGGACAATTGGTTATTGGCTCGGGGTCTTGATTTGGGAGCCGCTTTGGCCCCTTTTATGTCGTGGGCCCGGTATCTCGAACCTTGATTAAAGTTAAGGGGGTTCGGTTTGGCGATACTCAGGTTGTGCATAGGGCCAGGATCTTGGAGATGCAGGATTTCAGGAGGCCCTAGGGTGATGGTAATGGGGCTAGGTCGGCTACAAGGGCTGTTGATAAGGGCACAAGTATGCCGGAGGACGGCGACACCGAAAACTGCTTCGCTGGCGTTGGTGGCGCATTCAGAGCGAGCAGCCTTGCTGATGCCGTGTCCGTTTTGGTGAGACCCCAAGCACCAGTGGAGAGCCATTCCGAGCCCACACGAGACGTGGCTGTGGAGCAAGCTGCTTATGGCAAGGTTTCCCGGACAGAAGTCGGGCGAGAGGGCGGCACAGTGCCGCTCGAGGTGGACAAGGCAGTGGGTATAGAAGCGCATGCTCCGGCTGAAATTGAAGCAGAGGTTGGGGGTCATCTCCTCATAAACGTGGTCGACAATGAAGTGCGCCGTGTAGCCATGGAAACCATATGGCTAGCGGAAACGGTTCTGGTTACCAGCCCGAGGAGCCCTCTTGCACGAGACCTAGAACAGGCGTTCCCATAAAGGCCGTGCCAGCAAAGGCATTGTCAATGGACATGGGAGGCCACAGTGTAGTGTTGTCAATGGAGGAGAACCCTGACGGTGAAACTCGGAGCAGGCTGGACTATACTCCTGCGGTTGGGCACATGTGTAGCCCTGGTAGTAGTGATGGGGTGCGGTTTTTATGGAAGGAAGGGACGGAGTGTCAGGTCGCGTCGCAGCATTGTACGGTGACGGCGCTGGAGAGCGTCGAGGAAGAGGCTGGCGTGAGCGGCGAGTGGTAGTTCGAAACCGGAGGGATGTATTAGTGGTAGGGAGATGCCGGAGGGCGGTCCGGAACGTAGTAGTATGAGTAAAGGTGGAATCGAGAAGAAGAGAAAAGTTCGGGGTGGAGTGAAGCACCGGCCAAAATATAAAAAGGGCGGAGGTTCAGCAGTTGGTGCTGTTGGTGAGGGGAGAACGGTAAAACCGCATGGGAATATGAGGGAAGTGTTGGCTGCGCATGGGGTGGGGCTTCAGCCGCGTGATCGAGCGATGTCTGTGGCTCTGGCCCGGATGCTCACCACTAACTAATTTGTTTTTGGGGTTTGGTCCATAGGTTGACGTTATTGCTCGATATAGTGGAGAGAAGGTGAAGTAGTAGGTGCATTTGAGTTGCGTATGGAAGTGGATCGTGTTTTTATTTGGGGGTTTGGTAGACTTAGGTGTAATGATTTAGCTTTAGTAAGGTGATGTTGGGGGTTAACAATATTAATTAAAATCTTGCAATATTCCAAGAAGGAGCTTTAGCTGTGATGTAAAGTAATATTATGTTCGAAAATTCAAAGTGTAGTTAAAATTACTAATAAACAACGGAAATTCATTTAATTCTTTCCAAATTTACATCTATTTTATTGCTAAAAACCAGAGACAAATGAAAGAAAAAGACTGGCAGTGCCCTATTCATTTCGCTGAGCGCTACTGGTGCCAGCGGAAGTGCAGCATTCGCCATGTTACGATTGGCAAAAACCTAAGGCGGCATATATTCTCAATGTAATTTCAGCGTTTTTGTAGATGATTTCTCGAAGTATTAGTAAGCATAACCTGTTTTCTGATTTTTTTAAAAAAAAAACTGTATTGCATTAACTAACAATAACGTATACTTTTAATAACTTCAAATAACTGATTCAATGCCTAACGAATTTTTAAAAGACAAATATTTTAAAATTTTAAATTAAAAGAAAAGGAAGAAATAATTCTCAGTTCAATAAAATAATCAATTTATTAATCCACATATTTTAATAAGCAATTGTTTGCGATTGTTTCACATCGGCCTCGGTAGCTCAGTGGTTGCGTTATCGCCTCTGATGCCCGAAGACGCGGGTTCGACTCCGGCCGAGGACGACGAGGATTTTTTCAGGGAGAAAATCCTGAGATCACGCACTTCCTTCGGAAGGGAAGTAAAGATGTTGGTCCCGTGTAGTCGTTTGCCGGCTGCACGTTAAAGAACCCTTGCAAGGCAAAATTTGCCGCCCCTATAACCCTGTCCTGAAATGACCATAGAAGTTGAAAAGGACGTTAATACCAAACAAACTAAACCAAACCAAACCGATTGATTCACATGCATTGCCTCGGGCGATCAGCTGTTTCTTGTCTACCCCAATATAGCGGCGCGAAGGCACCACTATAAGGGAGGTCACTGCCAGTCTCTTTCTTTCATTTGTCTCTGTTAAACACTGTACAATAATTGAGTGAATGAGTTATTGAGCCTCGACAAAGCGATTATTACGTGCGCGTGGCCATGTCAACAATGCTTAAAAGGTAAACAGAAAGTAACAATGTATTCATTCTTGACGACTCGATTGTTATATGACATGTCATTCACTTGGTATTCTTTACGACCATTGTTTTAGCACGTGAGTTTGACTTGAAGGGATCCAAGAAAAAAAAACTGAAAATTTGATATAGCCAAGCATAACACCTTGGTGGTCATATTTCTGATAACAGGATTTGAAAAAGTTAATCCGTTTTCAAGTTATCGTGCAAATGGCGGCCGGATAAACTTACAGACCAAGCGTGCATTCATATAAGTATCTTTTTGCTATGTAAATAAAGCTGTCAAAATTTTCACTTTATTACATTTCATTATATTTACATTGTATTATATTTTACATAACATGAAAGGATTTACACAAAATTTTTTCCATCAACCCCAAAGCATTATTGAGCACAATGCTGGAAAGACTTCCTAACAGCCTTTACAGTGTCAGCAAAAATCTCTCTACAAGCAACAACGTAAGTCAATATATAAGTCGCAAAATGGCATAGAAACGCAAGTTAAAATAGTTACCTGATGAAATTTGCTTTATTTTTCAACGTTATCTCCATAAACATTTCGGCACTTGTCCTAGCGTTTCACGAGTCCCTCAAAGCCAGCAGCGAAGAAGGATTGTGGTTGGTTTCGTAGCCAGCTGGTAACCTCCAGACAACCCTGCTCTATATCCTAGAACCGGTGACCATCTAGGTGATTCTTCAGTGGGTCAAAGAGGTGAAAGTCGGATGATGCCAAATCCGAACAGAAGGGCGGATGTGCCAGTAGTTTCCAACCTAGGGACCGTATGTGAGCCACAGAATAGACACTGTTTGGACGACCGCTGTCATCCCACAGAAGAAATCTATTTTGCAAAGCACCTGGACTTTTCCTGCCACTGGCTAACCGTAACTTCGTCAGGATTCTGCAAAACGTCGCTGCGACCCAGAGGCAGAAATTGCAGGAGTAGGCTGCCACAGTGGCCATCAAATTCCGTGCCGATTGGATGAACTTAGACTTTTTCGTTTTGAGTGATAAGTGGCCATCAAATTCCATACCGGTGCGTTTTGTTTCCGTCATCAGTGACGATGCGGATTAAGAAACTCACAACCTGCTCGGGCATATCTCATGAGATGCTGTAATGACAGACCCATTCTGGTGTCTTTGTATTGTTCAGTGGGCTTACGAGGAAACCATCGTGCACACATTTTATAACACTGCAGAGTGTCATACGCAATGTTGTAAGCTGTTCCATGTGAGCAATTCACCTGTAAAGCCTCCTCGTCGATAGTCACGCATCGATTTGCACCGATCATGTCTTCCACTTTCCTCATGGTAGCGTTACTGCGAAACTCTTTAAGACGACCTGGTCGAACGGTAATGGCTGATGCTGTTGCGACAACCATTGAAATATCCCACCCAGTTGTATAAACATTTACCTGGATAAACATTTGTGCACTTTCTTAGCAGATTTGCCCTGCGCCCACAGAAATTGAATTACGGCCCGTTATTCATCACCGTACAATCAGCTAACAAACCTGCCGGCAGCACGAGAACGTGATTACGAGTGCCGTTTACGCTACGCGATGGTGCTGCTACTTACGAGACTGGCGTAAAGGATCATTGCAACGAAAATATTCATACCAGAAGTTCACATTGCAGTAATTTGAAAATATTTCATTTTGCGTCATATATTGACTTACCGTCGTACATTTTTCAGTGAACAATTTATCCGATTTTGATGCACGTTTAGTTTGTTGTGTTTATAATTAAATGCGGTACAAGTTCTTAATTCGACACGTACGCAGTGTAAATAGTTGATTGCAATGCACTATCGAAATCCAGATTTGATATCCATATTCTTTACACAAGTTTTGTGTGGGCAGGATCCAAGAAGTGCGAATTAAAACACTAGCCAATGAATTAGAAATATATGTTTAATATTTAATTGGACCTCGTTTGGACTGAATGAGAGGGTTGATGAACTTGCAGGTCAATGGATTGGTGCGGATGCAAGATACACTTGATAGACGAATTTAGAAAGGGGAGCTCGGTGCCGATTGCCTAAACCAAATCGAGTTCTTTATTAATCGGGAGCTTATTATTTTGTGCCATAGTTTGAAAACGAATTAACCTTTTCATATTCTGCTTTCATCAAACGAAAAATGTGGGATAGAGCACGAACAAGTTCGAAGTTGACATAGCCGGAATAGGTACAATAGAACGTGGTCTAATAGGTACAATTGGAAACTTTCAGTGCTAAGATATGGCATGTCGTATATCAAAAAACTCGTATCTACGTGTCATGAATGAACATAATGAGTAATTAATGAAACTCGAAATGCGTGTAGTGGCACGTATTCTAATGGTTCCTTAAGGTACCAATTGCTAGGATATGGCATGTAATATATAAAACAATTAATTTGTAGGGTTGTGTCATGAATGAATATGACGAGTAAGTATTGAGTGAGAATGCTAAGACTTGCTATTAAATATAATGAGTAATGAATTTTAAAGGGGTGGTTGTCAAAGCACTGCGACCTCAGGTCTTTTGTACTATCCCGAGGCCAACGATAAATACAAGGCCCTGATGCAGAAAAGTCACCTGATCATAGCAGTCCGACCAACACTCAAACCTTCATTGTTTTCAACAAACGAAAAAATACTGAATTTTATTTTTAAAAATTGAAACAATGATGATTACATTGTTATTCGGACTTCCATGGTCGGGTGACTTTTCCGCGTCCAGACCCGCTTTCTAGTTGGCTTTGGTACTATCCCCAATGACGATGAAAGAACGATTATGAACGGGACAAACACAAACATCCATACCCTCGGCGGGATTCGAACGGAAAGACCTGTGTCTTACCCTCTCGGCCACCGAGCCGGCTGCTATTTAATATATCAAACTATTTGTAAAGACGAGCCATGAATAAACATAACGAGTAATTAATGATCATAGTAACAACTTCAGTAGTACGCGTTCAAATTATGCCATATGGAACAATTCTAAACTTTCAGTGCTAAGATATGGCATGTAATATATCAAACAAGTCATAACGATTTGTCATGAATGAATATAACGAGTAATTAGTGAGGGTTGAAACTGCTTTACAGTACCATCACGGCACCACTGGGAACTTTCTAAGCTGATATACAGGGTGTAAATTTTAAGTTGACAAAGCAGAATAACTCGAAAAATAAGCTTCACACGAAAAAATGCGTAGAATCCAAAGTTGATTATTTTCGAGGGGGCATCTGCTGGTGCTAAAATTAGCCCACCCCCCCCCGGCCCCTGGGGGTGGGGCGGGGGGCAACTTTAAAATTTCAAATGGGAACCCCTATTTTTTATTGCAGATTCAGGTCCTACATAAAAAACTACGTACATTTTGTCTGAAACATTTTTTTTATTTTTGGTAGATGGCGCTGTAATTCAAGAAAATCCATTTTCTCATTTTTGCGTGGAAATAACTAATTTATTATTCATTTCGATTCCTACATTGTTTTAACTACAATGTAATTTGAAGACATTTCGTCAACAAACAAATAACGTAAACATTGGCATTTTTTTCAGAATGTTTACATTTTAAATTCTGATCTTTAGAAGAAAAGATTGTAATTTTTCAACTGTTTTTGTGAGTGTACAACGCCGTATTGCTTTTGAATTTACATTATGAATTATCTTTCTGTGGAAGAAAAAATTGAGATGGTGTACATTTATGGAGAAAGTGGGAGAAATTTTGATAATGCAGTCGCGCTTTATGCTCAGCGTTTTCCTGGCCAAACGCGATCACGGTCTTCTTTTGTTCGAGTTATTAAACAATTTACTGCGGAAGGTAGTGTGAACCAGAAAAAAAGAACCCGTGCAGCTACTGTTTGTGAAGAAAACAATCAAGTGTCAGTCCTAGCTGCTGTGGCTCATAATCCACATGCGAGCACAAGAGAAATATCAAGGCAATCAGGAATTTCACATATGAGTGTTTGGAAAATGCTGAAGCTCCACAAATTTCATCCATATCATGTATCTATGCATCAGGAACTACATGGCAATGACCACCAAAACCGTCTAACGTTTTGTCACTGGGCACTTCAGCAGATGCAAACAAACCAACATTTTTTTGCACGAGTTCTTTTCTCCGATGAGTCAACATTCACAAACCACGGGGAAGTTAATCGACATAACATGCATTACTGGAGTGAACAGAACCCACACTGGATTCGAGAAGTCAACCATCAGCGACCTTGGTCAATTAATGTTTGGTGTGGGACAATTGGCGATAAACTTATCGGTCCATATTTTATAGACGGTAATTTGAATGGCAACAAATATCGTAACCTACTTGAAAATGAACTACCAGATCTACTTGAAGACCTGAGTATTGAACTTCGACAACACATGTGGTTTCAACATGATGGTTGTCCAGCGCATTATTCATTAGTAGCGCGCGAAGTACTACATCGACTTTACCATGGTCGCTGGATCGGCAGGGAAGGTCCTGTGAATTGGCCAGCCAGATCGCCTGACCTTACATCGCCAGATTTTTTCTTATGGGGTTACCTCAAAGATATCGTTTATAAGGAAACGCCAACCACTCGCGAAAACATGATTCAAAGAATAAGAGATGCTTGCGCTGCAATTACACCAGACATGTTATCAAGATGTGTTCAGGAATTTACAAAACGAGTCAATAAATGCATCGAAGTTGGAGGTCATCAATTTGAACATTTAATTTCATAAAACGGCGAGATGCAAGGGATTTAAGGACAACAAGCAGGCCGAAAGTGAGAGGCGAGGGGACTCACTGGAAATACAAGCACCCCGAAATTCATTTACTTGCAAGTATTTGCAAATAAGAAAAAATAAAACGAAAACAATCGGTCCTTTTAAGGACCACCAAATCTTAAACGGGAATAACTTCATCTTTACACAGTCTTTTACTTTTTTACTCTGTTAGTTAATGAGTTCACTCGTTAGTACGTAGGATGTTCGGTTAGTTAGTTAGCTAATCAGTTGATTTGTTTGATAATTATAAAGTTGTGTGGCCTCATGACCACGAAACAAAACAAAATTATCCTAATCCGCGGCAAAAAATAATAAAATAATAACTTTGCGGCAAAATTTACGAAGTAAATAAGTATTTTTTATTTCTCCGTAACCATTTCCACGCAAAAATGAGAAAATGGATTTTCTTGAATTACAGCGCCATCTACCAAAAATAAAAAAAAATGTTTCAGACAAAATGTACGTAGTTTTTTATGTAGGACCTGAATCTGCAATAAAAAATAGGGGTTCCCATTTGAAATTTTAAAGTTGCCCCCCGCCCCACCCCCAGGGGCCGGGGGGGGTGGGCTAATTTTAGCACCAGCAGATGCCCCCTCGAAAATAATCAACTTTGGATTCTACGCATTTTTTCGTGTGAAGCTTATTTTTCGAGTTATTCTGCTTTGTCAACTTAAAATTTACACCCTGTATAGCATGTATGAGATCTCAGAAAGTAAAATCATTTACTTTTTCAAAGAAAATTACAAAACATGCAGGTAAATAACTAAGTGCTGCTGAAACTACATGGGTTTTAAAATGCTTTTCCACACAGGCACCTTGACGATTTAAACAATTATCCCAACGCTGCACCACTTTCAGAATAACCCGCTCATAGAACTTCATCGGCTATGAATACAGCCAATGGCGCATGGCAGATTTGAATTCCTCGTCAGTCTCAAACCTCTGACCACCCAGAAATCTCTTCATGGGACCAAAGAAGTGATAGTCCGAGGGGAATGATTCCAAACTGAAGGCTGGGTGGGCCAGAAACTCCCAACCGAGACGGACCAGTTTTGCTTTGACGACGCTGGCCATATGCGGGCGTGCGTTGTCATGAAGAAGTAGAACATCGTTTCCTCGTTCTGATCCTTATCCCAAATAACACGCCGCAGTCTAGTCAACGTTTCACAATAAGTAGCGGCGGTGACGGTTGACCCACGAGGCAAGAAGTCTGCGAGTAGGATGGCTTGCATGTCCAAAAAAAGCTATTGCGATGTCGCTCCCACACAAAAGTGGGCGTCGCTCCACGATCTTAGTATTGAAGACGAAAATGACAAAAGCTTACAACATAAAAACTTGATCAAATTTTATTGCTTGAACATTTAAATTACAACAAGATTAAACAGAGTATAAAAAACCGACTTTAATGAAACTTTCACTATCGCCTAACTATATCAGTCCATATCTTGAAAACTACTGAACCGATTTTGATGAAACTTGAATTTATTCCTAAGTTGAAAGATACTTAATCCAATAAAAAAAGAATTATGCAATTCGATTTCTAGTTTGAGAAAAACGTGGACAAACAAACAAACAAACATACATACATACATACATACATACATACATACATACATACATACTGTAACGTACTAGAAATTGGTAATTGCAATTTCCGACACGTTCAGCCAAAAACTAAAGGAGGAATCTCTCCCTCAGCATAAAAGCTCCCTTCCCTTGTTAAGCTAGTAGTATTTCCCAACCCTTTAAAAGATAAGTCACTTAGAATTAGTGAAAGAAACTCCTTCTGAGACCAACAATTAAATGGGGACAACGCGGTGATAAGAAAAACTTTGACAAAGGAAAGTTAAAATCGTAATGGAACGATCCCTTGAGTTAAAAAAAACAACACTTTTTTAATTAAACTCTTAACCGTGGGGGGAGGCCGTGGCCTGGTGGGCTTTCACTGAACCACAACTTCTCTGAAGTTAAGAAACATCAGGCACGGCTAGTCATTGGATGGGCGACCCATCAGTGATTCAAGTCTTCAGCACCACCCCTCCCTCCCCACGGCTGCTGTGACCATCATACAGCAGTCGTTAATTCAGGTCCATCCAGAGACCCATACTCGTCGGCCTCAGGCCATACAGGCTCTGTATGGACGCATTGGATTACGATAAAATTAAATTAAAACCGAGTTACCCTTTAAACTTAGTTGGAAAATGGACGTAAAGGAAACAAAGAAAAATATTTGTTTGGAATTTTGTTCATTACAATTTTTTTTTTTTTTTTTTATAAAGAAAGCAATGCTCAAAAACGACAAATGATCCCGTAAGATGAAACTCAAAGAATTAATCAGTCCAAAAGATCTGGGAATTTGATGAAGGCCATAAGAGCTCGTCCAGACCAAGGAGATTCAAGACGTGGAAAACCGCACGACACACGGGTGAGAGGTTGACTGCCTACTAATTAAGACGAAAGCTGGCGACGGCTGCGCAGGCGAGAAGTAGAACTTCAGCCTACGAACCAACACGAGGAGCTAGCCGAAACTCGGACGAGCAAGAAAAGCTAGGCGAACGGGACTCAGAGCAAAAGCATATATATATTTGGAAATAAAAAAAAATTTATGATTGACAAGATAATAGGAAAAACAAAAAAGATTCAAAAAGGAAACAAACAGAATTACAAAAAAAGGATATTCAAGAAGAATTCTATATGCAAAAAAAAAAAACAAAAATAAAAAAAACAGGAACCTCCGACAAACGTTACCTAAAAGGTGAAAAGGAAACACAAACTAATAATAAGTTACATACATGGAAACCGGAGGAAGAGACAAGGGAGTTTTTTAAGACGAAGGTAACGGACAAAAATAAACGGACAAAGGTTAGCAGACGTCACTGGTGGGAAAACAGACCCAAACACGAACGAGGTCCTGGAAAAGAAAGAAAAGCATAAATAAAAAATTAAAATGAAAGATTAAAGATCAAACAAAGCAAGCTAGTTAAAAAAAAAAAATAAAAAAGATTACACAAATACAAGAAAAATTTCAAACTAAAGTCCAGAACTTCAAGGTTGGCATTGTATTCTAGAAGAAGTCTAAACCTGCGTTGAAATCTTGAGTGAAATATACATGGCACAAAATCTCTGGATTCCTACGAAGTCCGGTGAGTATCAATAGGTTTGTGGCAAGCGCTAACAAAATACGTGGACAAAAGCATGTTGCGGTGGCGATCGAATCGAAGAAAATTCATGGAAAACTACATGAAGTGGACGGCTACGCATGAGCTGAAGCAAGGCGATCAACAAGAACGTATATTTACCTAACAAGGCTTTAACTAACATCAAAAGTTCATGCTCGACAAGGAAGAAAAGAATAAAAGACGGTAGACCAACCTGTCTATGACGATGGTAGACAAACGGCGATAAGCTTAACGCTCACGAACAGAACCTGCGATGAGGAGAAAACCCGGCTCGTCGGCGGCGACTAGAAGCCTATACCGTTATCTTGGTAGATAAATCCCGTGGCGGTATATTTATCCTAAGACAAGAAAAACACGACGAATTCTGTTATGAAAAACATCGATTAAATCCTATAGAGCTATGGTGAAAGAATGGAAAACAGCCTTGTGAAATTCGAAGTTAACACGCTCGTCAGCAGTGGTAGAGTTCAGGAAACCATGAGCAGACGAAACATTGGCGAACGAATCGCGACGGCTATGTGCTGCAACAGCAACCGAACAAATCGACTAAGTCCCGACTATTAGTTTCGAGGACATAATCAGTAGGACCATGCCGAGAGCTGATGTCCTTTCCACAAGCCAACGACGAAAAAAAAAAACCACTCTTAATCTTCTTTTAAAAAAATTTCCTATCCAAGAAAAAAAATAATTTAAATATTACCAGGACACGAGACACGTAGACTCGCGCTCCGGAGAAAAAAAAAATAACGCGACGCTCTAAAAGACCAAGCTCTGATAACAAAGATAGATTTAAATATCAACAATCGCACGCAAAAGTGGAGAGAAAAAAATATCGTGAAGCGAAATTTAAACAATTTGTTTAAATAAATGTTCTCAAAAAATATCAAAAGATAAAAATATTCTTAAAGTATTTCAAAAGGATTTATTATCACTAAGAGTATTGAATCTGATGATTCATGCTTTCTCCTCACTAAAATCTTAACATCCCTAAGAGTAATAATTATGGTACAGACGAAAAGACAATTTCTAGGCATTTATAATTCTGATTCAAGTAAAAGAATCAACCTATAGCAAAAAGTGAAAATCTTAAATTCTATCTACCGATTGTTTTTCCTAAAAAAAACTTCAAGACAGGCCAAATAAACGTCCAAACCGTGGCCAAACTAGACACTTACTATGTTTAGTTCGAGATAAGATACGAGTGAGATAAAGATTGACCCCTTTAGCCGTTAAAATCGGTTTCATAAAAAAATAAAATCCAAAATCTTGAATTAGTCAAATAATGACCTGGCCAGGCCTATGGTGGAGGAAAGTAATTATACACTTCCTCGAATTAAAAGGACCGATAAGTGAGGGAAGGCCAACCAAAATATACACCCATATTAAAAAAAAAAATCATATCTAAAGCAACGCGACCCGAACGCGTCATGTGTACCCTTTAATTACGCATTAGGAGGGGGAACACGGTAACCTCCAAAGAACTAAGCAGGAAGCGTAAAAAAAACTTAGCTAACGACAGGGACCACTGTCTCCCACCAAAACTTGACCAATCGGTTCAATTTCTACAGGTAAGAGAAAGACACAGGAGCATCGACTCAATCCCTCTTTAAAAGGTAAACGACGTCGGAGTGGGAAGTGAACCGCGGGCGCCACGACCAGACAATATGAAAAATATGGCTGATAATGTCCATGGAAGAGAGGCTAGGACAAGCAAAATACCTTGATTAACTTACCTGCTCCTTAAGAAAAAACGGCACGTTACAATACATACATACACACACTTATGAAATTTGGCATACATGTTTAGAAGCCCACATAGACTAACATATACATACGAATATTGTGCAATTCCAAGAATATTACAAACAAACGCATCGAATTGATAACCTCCTTTTTTTTGAAGTGGGTTAAAAATAAAAGGCAAATAATTGGCAGCTGCTGAAAAATTAATTTTAAAATGCTCTGTGTCTAACACAACTTAAAAATTATGCTACTTGCTAATTCACTATTCTCGACACTCTCCAATCAAGATGCTCTAATATTATCTAAGAGTTAAACCCCTTTCATATACAGATGTTTGAATTACTACTAATACATCAATTTCTTCTTACATTAGTTATATAGACTGATTGCCCAGAATTCATTTATACATAGCGTTGTGTTCTCTACTTCTTTACAAGGTAACTACATATATGCGGTTACGTAACCACCACTACAACAGTATTCAGCAGTCAAATTTCTTATAGTTTAAGAATAATGAGTCATTTGACATCCGCATCATCAGCATTACAACACATCTAAGTAGGTTGCAAAGCTGCTCTGTCTCATACATCTTTCAACACGAAACTCGTTCAGGAAACGTCAAAATATGCTTAACTAAGGGCTTTGTAGGGTTACGTCTCGAATCATATTAAGCTAAATGCAAAGGCTTTTCAAGGACTATTCTAGGCCGAACAATCTGACAACAAATGCACCATCTATGCATTCTGTTCAGCATGAGGGCTATTCCTTTGAGGATGGAATTACAGACATTCCACAAAGATCCACAATACAATACCCTGATCAGTTATTCCAAACCAAGGCTCACAGCTTTTTAACAATAATATCAGATAGCAACAAAGCACACAACGAGGGTATGCCATGCTACCACCGATGCCAGGAGCTATAGCGACTGAGAGGAAATATTAACAGCGTTCCAAATGCTTGTTATTCCCTTACCGATAGGCCTGGTCTGCATCGTTCCATTCCGAGATGTCCTAGCACCTTTGAAGGGTTCTACCATGACAATTAGCAATCTAGAGACTAAGTCCGCAATTCCTTTTGGCTAATTGGTTCACTATTTACTTTATTCCACTTTAGGCCCATAAGACAAACTCAAGTCTTGGTTCTGCGTAAGAGAGAAGGAAAAGCTTCCATACTTTGCTTTCACTTCAACAATCCTCATGTCATGTGACATTAAGAACCAAAAAGAAAATACTTTCATGAGCACATTTATCACCAATAACATTATACCTTGGATAAATAATGCTAGAATAACCACTTAGAAGATGAGAAACAGCCAAGGGAACAACAATAATAACTGACTTTCCATGACCTAACGACATGTACTTTGTACGTTATGCGGTAAGCATAATCTTCCGAGCTGAATTTGATTTTTTTCAAACCGGAGAAAGTGGATGTTTCCGCACCATGGTTGTAGTTTTAGGCTCAGGTGTGAAGTGCAAGACTCATCTCCTATGACAATGCCATTCAGAAACGCGTTTTTCTTCTAGTTGCACCGCTGCAGATGTTACAGACTGCACGCCATTCTGTTGCTGGTCTGTTCTGGTGTCAGCCTTTTTGGAATCTAACGCGAACGGACTTTGCGGTATCCAAGCTTCTCATGCACCATATTCCATGCAAACCATAGGATATGTGAAACGTTTCACTCATTTCTTTCAAGGAAATGTGACGTTTTCTCTGATTGTGTTGTTAATGTCCTCGATAATGATTGGTACTGCCACTGACGCAGCCGCCCAGAATGCTGTTTATCGGCAAGGCTAACTCTTCCTTCCAGAAACATTTTACACCATTTGCACATAATGAAATAGTTCAGACAGTCAGCACCGTAAACTTATACAATTTCCTCATGAATTTCAGCGGGTTTCTTACCTTTTGTGAAAATAAACCTTATATGAGCTCGCTGTTCTTCCACTGTAGACGAAGTAATAGCGGCGGCCATCTGTAAAACGACTGGCAGCACGTCGTGCGCGTGCGCAGGAACAATTCTTGTTATGCAACGTCTGCCTTCTTTTTGGCCATGTTAAATTTCACACAAAGACTATATTTCCTCCGTTAAAAAATAAATGGTGTTACTTTCTGGTATCCCCTCGTAATATATCATTAAACCTATTGCTATCCATAACTAATTTTTATAAAGAACACATTGGTGTTAGGTCTGACATTATCAATTGCTAATTTCTGTTAAACGTAGTGTAGTCAATAGCTAATTGCTAGTAGATAATCGCTGGCTTTAACATTAGACGATTACGAAGAAACGCTTTCGCAATAAAATATGAAAAAAATGACATACGCTTACACAGGACGCTTCACAATTTACGCTCACTTCGTTTAACATTATGTATGAATGCCTACAAATTGGAGAGCTTTTATTTGTTCGTACATACATTGAGTAGCCAAAAAATTACAAACACCCTCTACTTAACGAGTTGGTCCACAGCCGATATTCTTCTTGGACTCAATACCGTTGCTGAGGAATGGTGGCCCATGCTGACATATTGACAGCTCTAAGTTGGATCAGATTAAATGGTGGCGTTCCAAGCATTGAAGTGATCTTTTGACTTCGTCCCATAAAAGCTCAACAGGATTGAAATCAGGGGACGGAGCTGGTAATGGAAACAGACATAACTCTGATTGATGTTCCTCAAACCAATTTGTGACCGGTCGAGTACGGTGGCTAGATGCATTGTCCTGCTGAAAGTGATCCTCTACAGAAGGATACATCATAACCATAGACGAGTGCATGTGATCGGAAGTGATGTTGAGGTAAGCTGTGCTGTTCAGAGTTGTGTCCAAGGGACCCAGTGTACACCAAAAAACATCGCCCACACCATAATTCCACCGCCACCAGCATGAAGAATTGTCATCGTGCAATTTGCATCATAATCTGATCCTGCCATCTGCATGATAGAGCAGGAAACGAGATTCATCGGACCAGGCTACTTTTTCCACTCCTCAAGTGACCCATTACGTCGTTCCTGGGCCCACAACAGGCGCCTTTTCCTATTGTTCTGTGATACCAAAGGCACTCTTGATGGTCTCCTGCTGCTAAAGCCCATGCTTTGTTGTGCTTTGGGATATGCTTTGTGATGTGCCTGCATTCAATTCAGCTGTAATTTGTCGTGTTGTTGGCCTTCTGTTGCTGCGGACTATGCGTGCTACTCGTCTTTCACCTCTTTCATTCATCAGCCTTTTTCGACCAGAAAAATTCGCTTGAATTTTTTTTTCTAAACACCGAGGTACTGTTGGGCGAGAAAATCCTAAAAGATTCGTCGTTTCAGAGATGCTGGCACCAGCTCTTCTTGCACAGACGATCATTTCTCTTTCAAACTCACTCACATTTTTCGTCTAACCCATTTTAATGAATAATGTCGGTTAGATTCTCATTTTTTCTCATGCTGATCAACTTCTATATTTAGAGTCATTCCACTCCTTATATATGACATCTGTTCAGAAGGTTCCAAAACTTTTTGAACAATGTGCCTACTGTTAGTTATACAGATATCAGGTTTTATGCCAGAACTTGTAAGTAGCTTGGCAGTTGGATTGTCGATAAATAACTCGGCAGGTTATGCGTATTGTTTGTTTATGTCAGGTGACCTCACGAGTACTTTGCTATTGTTTAATTTTCACGATGAACTATGACCTGTGGTGGATATTGAAACCAAGTGGGTTGGTGAAAAATCGCCTCTGCCAAAAAACACGCCAAATTCGGTCCATTATCTAAGTCATGCTGACCATATTTTATGATGCCGGTTC
>JAHWFO010003930.1:26487-54904 GCA_023313115.1 Rhysida immarginata | reverse complement strand
ATTACGTCGCATGCAAATATATGGAAAGTGTGGATAATTATTTGTAGTGCATGCACCATTTCAAAATGACTTTAAATTGGCAAAATACAAGTCCATCTATCAGAAAGGGCAGACTCGCCAAGAAGTGACAGACCCGCAATTCCTAGACTGCACCGCATTATAGAGCGAAAGTAAAAGTAACATGAACTATGTGAAATTAATGAAGAACGTAGTGTAAATATTAGTTGGAAAAGTGTTTCACGCCGCTCGAATAATGCTGGAATCTTCACCAAAATTTGTAAATCTAGACTAGAATTTGCTATACTCATTTGTCATGGACATCTAAAATGTTTTCTGATAAAAACAAGTTTCAACTATTTGGCAGTGACAGAATAAGAAATATTCGAATGTGTTAATGGTCAAAGATTTAATCTTGTACATCAATTGCCAACAGAGACAATTACCATTTATAGATTGTGTGGGAGCATTTTCTTATGCTGGGTAGATGACAACATACACCAAATAGATGACATTACGGATCGACATGTATACAGAGATATTCTTAAAGATAAGAAATTCCAAATAGAATGGTAAATATCAGATCATTTAATAAATTCTTGCTTATTTCAGCAGCCTGAACCACTTAACAAATATTTGCATCTTTATACCTATTCTTTTGAGAAGAGTCTTAATTGAAATTACTTTATCATAGTCACAAGCGGTAAATGAAAGGTCATAATTCGAGCATCATTGATTTTTGAATTCAAACTGTCACAATACAACTGAGGCATCCTGAAATGTATGTTAAGCGTATGCGCAGGGTGCCTTGTCAACATGAAAAGCTCACTTTTGTTTTTCAAAATTCCTGGATGGAGATGAATCCGTCGAAGATAACACCCGCCCTTGGCGATCGCCTGCTGTTGATGGAGATGCACTGAAGGCAGTTATTGCGGCTATTCCATGCCAAACCTGTCATGCATTAGCACAGTGACAGAGGAAACTGTGCATAATTATCTTCGCATACAGGGAAAAGTTAAAATATTGGTTAAATGGATCCTCCATCAGAGCCCGCTCTAGCTTTCATGCCGCCCCGGACGCATATTACCGACTTTTACATTGCTAGATTTTATTAGGACTCTTATGCGTTCTCCTATGATGTCAGAAGCGGTGATAACTAGCGTTGAAAACGTCATCCGCAGTATGACTTAATAATATTTTTATCTTTAATTTAATCGTTTTTTGAAACAAATGTCTGTTTTTTATCGCAAAAAAATTTGCTTCATTTTTTTATTTCGCAAAATAAAGTTATCGAACATGATTTTACTTCAACGGCACTGATGAATTTCGCGTTCTGTTTATTATTCGTTCAATGCTTGTGAATAGGCTTTTAAGAAACCTTTTTTTAATCGAAAAAAGTATCCAAAATTTCATTTTTATGAATTCTAGCAATGTAATATACGCTCCGGACAAAAAGACAAATTTCCCCCCTTTAAATATATACTTTTTAAAAATATACAGGGTGTCCCAACGGTACACGTCCAAAATGAAAAACTGAGTAAAGGACCTCAGTACTTATGAGAATCATCCCCATGTATGTATCCGAAATGTTATTATTATGGAGATATTAACGATTTTGTGACTTTGTCAGTAACCTTACCTTATTCCATTAAACTGTGTGTTTTCGGGAATGTATGTCGTTTTGAGGAATTTGGTCAATGGAATTATATTCTTTGGGCAACGTAATATTCAATTTCAGAAAATGGACGAACTGCATGCATACAATTTTTCGCAAATCAAAGTTAAAGTAGGAAGTTCTGAGTTATTGTGAAGTTTCAGAAATGTTTGATGATGAATCTAAACAAAATAAATCAGGTCAGGAGCACTGATAGGTATTTAATAGACTGTTAGAAAAAAACAGTACATGTAATAGATTTTAAAAAAGGATGCAATTTTAAAGGTAAAAATAGGAGTTTCATAGTAAAATTAATATTTCCTCTGGGAACAGCTAAATCATCTTAAAGGTTTCTACAGTTGGATTATTGAAAACCTACACATATTATTTGGAAAACATGTCATTACAATAAGTGTTCGAAGTGTCTGCCACCAACTTCTACACACACTGTCCAATGAAATAGAAACCCGTGATGAATTACTGTACTGATATGTAAAGCGAAGTCACAGGTCACAAAAGGATGGTGATATGCAAATGAATGCAATCATGTGAGGTACATGCTCATTCCAAGCTGCAGGTACAGGGTAGGAACCAGAGTTGCCAACTTATCGGTTTTTAGATGGGAATATTTATTGTTGGATATTGTTATAATACAAAAGCTAAACAATGCACAAATGTCATAATTATTTCACGGTTGGCAAAGCTGGTAGGAACAAGCTGCAGCTGCTCAAGTTGAGCAAAATGGGGAAAAAGCAGACCTGTCTGAGTTCCAAAAAACAGTTTTTGTGGGAGCCTGTCTAGCTGGAGCTACGATTTCCAGGACAGTACAACTGACCGGAATCTCAAAAGTCAGATCTCCAAGGTGTTCAATGCGTGGAAACGAATTCCACAAGTGTTGTCGAAACGGCAGAATTGTGGATCAAAAGCAATCAACACAGACAGGGACCGACGTCGTCTGAGACGGATTGTGCGGCAAAACGGAAGGTCTACTATGGAGCAACTGACGGCAGACTTCAATGAAGGATCATCACAACCCATCTCCTCCAGAACAATGCGCCGAGAGTTGAAGCGAATAAGGATGGGAAGTCGCATGCCAGTGAGGAAGCCCCTGGTGTCAGCAACAAACCGGAAAGTTCGCCTGCAGTGGTGTAAAGAACGATGTGACTGCACAGTAGAGGTCTGGAAAAAGGTGATGTGGTCGGACGAGTCACGTTACACATTGTTTTGCACCGATGGCCGACAGAGAATTTGGCGGCAGCCTCATGAAGCGATGGACCCCTCATGTGTTGTGAACACAGTTCAAGCGGCAGGAGAAGGCGTCATGATATGAGCCATGTTTTGTTGGTCCTTGACAGTCGGGTGAAAGCCGAAGACTACCTGAACATTGTTGGAGATCAAGTCCATCTTGCAATGGTGCATTTGTACCCAAATGGTGACGGGTTCTTCATGGACGACAATGCTACTGTCCATCGAGCAAGAATGGTTCAGGAGTGGTTTTCTGAACATGACACCGAGTTGCAACATCTGCCATGGCCAGCGCAAAGTCCGGATTTGAATCCGATCGAGAATGTTTGGGATATGTTGGAAGGAGACATTTGTCGAAGGCATCCGCTTCCGTCTACTCTGCAGGACCTGAAGGTCTCTCTGACGAATGCATGGTCTGCGATTACCTTACCTGCATTGTCACGCCTTGTAGAGTCCATGCCAAACCGCGTATGTTCTGTAATTACAGCCAAAGGAGGGTCAATACCATATTGAACGAAGGTTTCTAATTCATTGGCCGGTGTATGTATATCTTCGAAGGGTTACCGACAAAATCACAAGATTGTTCATAACGTTAATAAAATCATAAGAGTAATATTTTAGATAACTTACATGGGGGTGATTCTCATAGGTATTGAGGTCCTCTACTCAATTTTTCATTTTGGATGTGTACCGTTGGGACACCCTGTATATCTTTTACTTTAAATAAAGATCAATTGATTTTAAATTATAATAAAAACGTATTACATTTAGAATGAAACATCCAAAATAAGATTAACAGTCAAGTAGCACAAAACAGTAAAATTTAAAATGTACTTGTACCTGGTTACAAATTGTTATTCAGCAGATGCATTTTTAATACACAGTCTAGTCAGATTAATGTGACCATCCCCTACGTTCAACTTCGGCGGAAAATGGTTACGTCCAGAAGGTACATACCAGTATCAGAATTGGGGGGGGGGGGGCATAAGAAGAGGGTCAGAGGGAAGCAGAAAACATTGCAATTGTTGGAGTCATGGCGAAACTTTTCACCATTTATCCGAACTCCATGATCATTGGCTTCCGAGCCAAGGGCGGCAGTATTTCTGAAACGGCTAGTTTTGTGAACTGCTCGCGTGCCGCCATGGTGAAAATGTATATTGCATACCAGAATGGCAATACCCAAAATCAGCGACTTGCCATGTGTGGGGCACCACGGGCCATAGTTGACAGAGGTGAACGACGGCTACGGAAATGCGTGCAAGCGAACAGACGTGCAACTTCCAACTGACCAACTGACCTCCCAGATGAACCAAAGACTGGCGGAAGATGTTTTTTCCGATGAATCATGGTTTATGTTTCATCGGACAGATGGGCGATGGCGTGTACGGCATTCAGCGTCAGAAAACAAACACCCTGCAACACGTGCCGCAAGGGTCCAGGCCGGAGGACGCAGCGTTTTGGTCTGGGGAATGTTTTCATGGCATTCCCTGGGTGCACTCATCATTGTGGACGGCACCATGGACCAATGGAAGTATGCATCTCTTCTTTCGGACCATGTCCACCCCTACCTGCAGATTGTGTTTCCTCAGCATGATAGCATCTTCCAGCAGGACAATGCGCCGTGCCGTGCAGCGCGCAGTGTCCGTGCATGGTTCGAAGAGCACGCGGATGCGTGTACAGTGCTCCCTTGTTTGGTTGTGAGAGCTGGTTTTGTCCGATAATGATAGCCCAGTTCATGTAATATGTTTCTTAGTCTTTTGTCACTCACTTTCACACCTGACTTAGCCCATTCACTGTTCATGTCTTTGGAGGTCTGTTTTCTCATGTTCTTGCACAGCTTCCTCAATTCTCGATCCTGTCTCGGAGTTGTTGCCTTTGGTCTTCCACTTCCTTTTTGCCTCTTAACGAATCCTGTGGTCTTGAATTTCTTCCAGAAGTTGGAAACTTCACCTTGTGTGCATCCAAAACACTTGGCTACATCTTGCTTGTCGCCACGTTGCAAGTTTTCAGTTATTCTTGTTTTCATATCATCGGACAGCTGTTTTTTTGGAGCCATTATTAATGGGGGTCGACTTTAAAATGAATAATAAAATGTGTTGATTGCTGTCATGGAATAGCTCATTTAACAGAAAAGGGAGGTAGGTGAAGATTCAGGAATATAAAATGCAATTTACAAGTGAAATGGCACATATTAGATTATGCGTATTAGATTTTATTTTCCACATAAGAGTTACTTCTGTAATTTTTAATGAAAATCCAACCATTTGGTTATGAAAATCAAATATAGCTCTTTACAATAACTTATTTCCCAAATGATTTTACGAGTAATTCTTTTTTAATTAATTTGTTTAGATGCATCGTAATGAATTGGAATACATGTTAGTTTTTTCTTTCCAGGGGTTATATAAAATATTGCACTTGTTATCACCACCGACGTATTAGCAAGATTAATGCTTTTATGTAACGAAATCACCCTAGCGGCCCTTTGTAATCTGAGGCATGATATTTCTTCAAGTCAAAGCATGATATTCTTTCCTACCGGTATTCCTGTTTCAAACAAGTTCACGCAGCGCCCTTGGTAAATTGCATGGTAATTTTAGCCAAAGAAATAAATCGACAAATTTCGATTAATTGGGTATTTAACTTATCAGTATTTTGTCACATTCACAACAAAATGCCCCCTTTTAAATTTGCCGGCCCGGACAAATTTCCAGGTTGTCCGCCCCTAGAGCGGGCTCTGCCTCCATGCTTTATCAGGACCAAATAAAGTGCAACGCCTGGCCCACTTTCTCTTCCTTGCTCCAACGTCAACCACGGAGAGCCACTGATGGACTGAATCATCACATGACATGAAAAGTGGGTCTTCTATAATAATATTCATCTATTTTACCAATGATTATCTTCAGAAGAACGTCCTAGAAAGGCCAGCCCAGTGGCCGAAAACGCTGGAGCGTACAAAGAATCCGTCGGGTTGCAGGTATGGATGTTTGTGTTTGTTCTCGGAATGTAAAAAGATAATAATCATGTTGAATACTCTCGACTGGGTGAGGAAATATTAGAAATGACCTAGTTATTGGCGCGTCCAAAAATCTATTGAACTAACCAACCTCCAAGAAATATTCCAAACAGGACCTGTACGTGAAGAAAGTGTTGCTGACCGTTTTCTTGATAGCACTTGGAGTAATGCACTTTGAGGTGTTACTGTTAGATCAATGTCATTTTTATGTGTACTGTGCTTCAACGGACTCTTCAGAAACTCTTCAACAACAACCTTCATTAGTAAATCGCAAAGGCCGTACTGCTACAGGTCTATACAAGATAGCATACAGCCTTTAAGATCTTGCCGTTTGGGTGGGAAACTGTGCTTCGTCTCTCCGTACTCATATGACATCTCTCCCACATATTATCATCTGTTAGATCATTAGATAATCATGCGCAAACGACAGTTTAGAGATCGTCATGCCCTCGAAATAGAGTTGGAGACCTTTTCACCTCCAAAATCAAAGTTTTTACCAAAGACATGGGATTTACATTTCCCAGCCGTTCTGGATATGTTATTAATTGTAAGGGTTATTTTTAGGAATAAATTGAATTACTAAGAATAAAAACTGTGAATTTTTAATCTAATAATTATTTGTAATATCTTACAATATAACACAATATTACCAATTTAAAAGATAAATTTTTATGTCAATAATGAATACATGTATAGTAATTATGAGATAAATCGTTTACTTATTCTTTATTGATATTAACAAATTCATCGTTTTAACTGTTAATATTTTGTTATATTATAGGATATTATAGGATATTACAAACGGTTATTGTAATAAATTGAATGTTTTTTTCAGTATACTGAAAACACACAAGCACTTTTTAATGATCTGATATAAATTCCATGATATAATAGTTTCCTGAAATCCTATGTAAATTCGAGATAGGTGTATGATATAAGATAGGTATATGATTATGTTAGATATTTCTAAAACATGGCAGGTGACAAGTACTGAAGTACTGGATTTATTCTATTAAAAATCTTCTTTGTAGGATTAATTATTTGTTAGTCAAAAGTCATTCCACTTTTACAAAGTGTAGCGTCTATCCGAAACATCAACTTTTGTTCAGGGTCCTACCACCCTGTGTTCAATTTTAGTAAAAAAATATTCAGAAATATAATTAATTTTATTTGTTTTATTGTACGAAATTTAATCGACGGATGGCAGCTTTTTTATTTTTTTTAATTTTATATTTAAATTCGATTTCATTGCTAACTCCTCGAATTAATTGTTGTACAGTATCGAAATTCTTAATGCTCTTTTTATTGAATAATTAATTTTTATTAATCACAATGATTATCAATCTGCCTGTAATTATTTAATTATTCAACCTGTATCACAGATATTTTACTGCTTGTTTAAATTCTTTTTATTATTTAATGATGAGTTTTCCGAAAATTTTGATGCATAATGGCGATAGCATTATTCTCATATCATTTTTTGTTTTTTAACCTATCGTATTCGTCAAACTAGCGATGGCTTCCGTTTTGTAGCGTTTCTACGATGGATCACATTTTTCTAAAGCTCTGGATAGGGAGCTTTAAATTCTGCCACTCAAGGGCGCTGAAACTAAAAATAGGTGACGATTTTAACGCATTGGTCGCGACGATCGCGCCGTTTTTCAAGCGCAGTTCAAAATTTCTCCGCTTAAGGTCGCCAAAACGTGCTCGATGATGGGACCAGAAATCCTATTATGTGTCTCACTCTCCCTTATCAGCTCTTGGTTAGGTTGTACGATCGTTAAAATACATTGTTAAGTTTGGGCTGTAGCCAAATTCAAGCAACAGAGGGGGCAAAAATCGACTCTTCAGTAAAAATTACGGTCTATAGATATAGTCTTTAGATAGTAAATGGTCATCCAACTCCACTGAAAAATGAAGCTAAAGTATCTAGCTTCCGATAGGGGGTAACTCAACTGAAAAATGGCGCTGCATGTACAATCGGATTAAAAACGCATGCAGCGCCGCCCTGTCGTGAGCTAGAAATGTTAGTTTCATTTTCAGTTTAAATGCAGCCGGAATTAATGTATGGCATAATATTGCCGAAATTAATGTATTCTACATAATGTTAAAGAAACAATTGACAATCCAACTATTGAATGCATTACATAGCTCACTATTAATGTTGGTCATCAACTAAATATATAAAATAACTTTACAAGTTAAGAAATTCAGATCACGCTAGGTGCCGCATAGAGCGCAGAAAGTACATTGCGATTACGCGGCTCCTAGCGTGATATGAATTCCCTAGCTTTCCTTAACAATGGAAAATGACGGGAGTTAAACGACCATTTACTTCTATAGACCGTGATAGATACAGTAAAACCCCGTTACAACGCACCTCACTTTAACGTACATTTCAGAATAACGTACAAATTTCAAATCCCCGTCCCAAACGTAGGTATTTTAATGCTAAAAAGTTTCAGAATAACGTACCTCACTTTAACGTACATTTAAGAATAACGTACTAATTTTACATCCCCTTGGTTAAATTATTCCTTCAGTACAACGTACATCGCTCACATGTCTTGCACTGATTGGTCAATGCAGCCCATGCGAACGTTGCAAATGGGCCAATGGGCTAATTAAGCCAAGTTCACATTTCATTGGTTGGTCAGTATAGCATATATAAACCCAGAAATCTCTGCATGCTACTCAGCCGGGATCCAATTTGTGCTGCATTAGATTAGAGAGAAAAGCAAAATGAAATTCATAGCGATCAGGAAGACGAAGACGAAGATGAAAATGGCCATTTAGAACCAGAGGTAACGCCCGTCTCAACTTTGGTAGCAATGGAGGCTATAAAAAGCTTACGAAATTATTTTGCACAGCATAGCGGTCCAACAGAAACATTTAACTTCACAATGTCAGATATGGAGGACTTTTTTGGGAGGCAAGTTATAGAAAGAAAGCAGACGGCCATCCAGATTTTTTTTAAAAAATTAATGTAATACTAGATATTGTATATGCTATTTGTATTGAATAAAATAAAATGCATTCATGTATTCTTATGTTTTTCTATGAATATATGCATTTTTCACAAGCCCCCCCCCAGTTTCAGTATAACGTACACCTCAGAATAACGTACAAATTTCCAGGTCCCTTGAAGTACGTTGTAACGGGGTTTTACTGTATTCATCATGATCTGTAAATTAAGGTGGTCGTTGAACTATTCCATCCCACCATTGGTGTATCAGATCAATGAAAAAGATCACTATAGAGGGCAAACCTTCTCATCGGGTCCGATTAGCAGCTATTCGCAATGTTTAAAACCAGCATTTATTATATTTTATCAATTATTTTAAACCATGTTCAATAAATAAGGCCAAATAAATAAATCTTATTTGCTGACGATAGAAATACGAATAAAATTAGGACCCTATCAGACTGGATACCACCAGTGGCAGAAAAAGTCATTAACCCTGTTTTTTGCCTAGTTCAACGACCACTTTAATTTACAGATCATGATATTCATGATCATCGAGCTTCGGCCATTTTCCATTGTTTCGAGAAGCTAAGGAAAACAGATCGCGCCAGGTGCCGCATAGATCGCACTATTCCCGACCGCAACCTGCGATAGAGATTTTCATTGAAACTGAATACGAAAGTAAAGTTTCTGTCTGCCGATAGGGTGGCGCTGCAGGCGCAGTTGGGCAGATTGTACATGCAGCGCCACTTTTCAATATAGTTCCCGCCCTACTTTAGCTTCATTTTAACAATGGAGCTCGATGACCATGAATATCTATAGGGCTTTTTCACTACGCGTCATCATCACGTCAAAGCCGCCATACTGGATCACAAAAAAGTCGTTACTTTCGCTTTTCCAATCATCGGTTAAGTATTGCTGTTGAGTATTGTTGTTTGGAAGATTCGTATAATACGCTGACCTTGCCATAGCGAATTGCGTGCGAAAGCGTTTTTGTTATCCAACATGGCTGATCTGCTAAACAATGATCCAAACCCACAGTGCATTATATGGTCACGTGTTGTAAAAGCTCTTTAGACAGTAGTAAAAACAGCAGTCCAATTGTTGACTTCAACAATGGAATTCGCGCGAGTGAACAGACCAGAGGATTAAAAGACCATGCCTGAGGCATGTAAACAAAGCAGAGTGAACAATTGTTGTCAGTTCCGCCTCGTGTACCACTTCAGACTTTAGAGAAAGAAAGAAGATAGGATTTTTGTTTGTATTCTTTTATTTTTCCTTTTATTTTGTTTATTTTTGATTAATGTGTACAGAATTAGCAAAATGTTATTTAACTATTATATTTTTGTCATTAATTATGACAGTTTCAACGAAATTAGGTCTCTATATTGTTATTTATTCCTATATAATCTGCGTTTTGCCATGTAAACTTATTCCAAGTTGGATAAAACACGACGGCCGAGAGCCCCATGGCCACACTCTTATTATAGGCACTTTACATAAACACATTTCATATGCTTTATCAGTGTGAAATAACAAAATAAAGTAGCATTACAACTACTCAATATGTCCCCTTTCATGTTCAATAATGTAATCTAACCGCGGAACCATATTTTCCACAGCTGACCGGATTATCAAGAACAAGGCGCTGAATGCTATCCTTCAGATCTGGCACAGATGCTGGCTTTGGCGGGAGATCTTATCCTTCAAGATACTCCACAACCAAAAGTCGCAGCGGGTGGTAATTGGAAAATGACGGCTGATCACCCGTGCATCTGTGAAATGCTGTCGTAGCAATTGCTTTACACGATGATCAATGTGAGGAGGTGCGCCATCCTGCATGAAAATGACATCCTGAAGGTATCCACGCTGTTACAGTTGTGGGATTACAAAATCCCTCAGCTTATGACAGTACTGTTGTCCTCTGACGCTATCTACTGGTGAATATTTATACCAAAATTTTTTATTTAATAAATGTCGACGCATTGTTTGAATTATTTGTATGTCAAATTTTATCTCATTTGGAAGAATAGAACGCATTCTACAGCCCTCTGAAGTAGGAAACTTATTTCTTGCTAACCGTGTACTTAATAAATAAACAAATTTCTTCTACACTACTCTTATTTCTCTTGTTCAAACTTAAGAAATGAATTTTTTTTTATTTCAGAAAAAGCCCAAAAATTACATTAATTTAACATCTGTTTATTATAGGACTTTCTTATGTGCATCATTTAATTTTGGTAAGTTTTGAATAAGTACATTACTTTTCTAAAAAAAAAATTCTTGTAACAGTTTTCATTACTCTTGCAATTGTAACGTTTAAATAAGAACGTTACTTTATTTAGATTAATCACGGTACCAAATGTAACGTTTTAATATTTTAATTTAAACGTTATTTTTATTTATTTTTTAATTAACTTTAACATTAAATGTAATGTTCAAATTTAAAAGTTCTTTTATTGCCTTATAAATATCAACTAAAAAAAATATGAGCTTAAGTTTAAATCTTTAACGTATTTTAAAAAAAAATACTACAAAGAAAATCTTAATTCTTCAAAAATAAGATAAGGGAAAAAGATTGTTGAGAAAAGTATAGTGGGTTTATAATCTAAACATCATTTAGACTAGACATTGCGTTGTGTTTTTTTTTAAAGCTGGTAAAAGACTCATAATATAAGTTTTAAACTAAATAAGGTTGTATGCAGTTAATGTGTGTTTGCAGATGAGAAAACATAAGCAACAGGCATGGTGAAAGAATTGAAATTATATTTTAATATTATTATTAAAGAAGTAAGCTTCATAAAGATCTGACTTTACACATTAATCCCCAAAATTCAAGAATAAAGATACAATATAAAAGAAAGCCTGCAATTGTATGTGAATCAAGGATTTTACCGTGAAATAGCAACATAAGAAATTGCTTAATAAGAGAACATGCAGTGGTATTGCACAAAAAAAAAACACATTAACTTCAGAGCACTCGTGTGGCCATCACAAATGTAAACAAAAAATGCATTTTAACTTAATCAAGCGAAAAAAATTGAATATTTGCATGAGATACAAAGTCTCAGCTACTATGAGAATACTTGATTCACCCACAATTGTAAAAAATTAGTTTATGGCAGGGAATACAAAGAAGAAATCCATTATATAAATAATATTCCTTACCATTTTCCATAAGGCAAAAATTACCAAAAAAAAAATTAAAATATTTATTTGACTACTCCACTTTAGCCATTTAGTGAGATGCTAAGGGACCAAAATTAAAGAAAACTTAAAACCCCTCCTTACAAATGGGTAAAAGAAAATTTAGAATTACATTGGGATCCAAAAGTTTAGATAAGAAAGAAGAAATTACATAAAATTAACTTTTGTTAAAAATTTAGAAAGGTTAAAAGTCCTAATTGAAAAATTTAATTTTAAGTCCCGATGGGCATGACTAGCACACTACAGAGAAGAAACTTTACATTACATAGTGGACAGAAGTTGAGGATGACTTCCGGAGAAGAGATTGACTGGGAATTCCAGACAAATCTGCGTCACAGTTTATAGAAATAAATATCCATCTCGACAGAAGAGAAGGAAGATAAGAATGAAAAAAGGGCTTGCATATCCGGATACTTAAAATAGGTGTACTCAAAACATTATCTTTGCAGAATTAATCAGGAATCTCGATGAAGGTTGAAGACTGAAGTGGCTATGGAAGATGGAGGAGCCTCATGTCACTGTTGGAACTGGAGCCGATGTTATGGCTCCAGAGGAGCACCCTTAGTTCTTAAAGCAGGCAGGGTGGCCAGGCGCACATGCGGGCAGCCCTCAAGGGCTGCACTTCCTATTCAAACGCCTCAAAAAGGGCCCGTCCGCCCACCGGTGGGTCATCGATGTCGAGGGGAAAGGTGAAGAGGTACGAGATGTTATTCGTATCCCCTTCGATGACCTTACGGAGACCCTGAGATGATGAATAGCGTCTCTGGAACGTGGCTGGGCCAAGCCGATGCCATTCAAGATAAAGGAAGGACCTGAGATGGATGGCGCCCTTCCTCCAGATGGCTGAGGCTGGCTGATGAACACCAGCAAATCGCTGCTGATGGACCGGCCAAAGCTCTCTGTTCATAAAGGCGATGGAAGTGGCTAGGTCCAGCTTGTACGCAGCACCGGTGGAGCAGTCCATCAGAAATCGCACTGACTGGTAGATAAAGTCAGTCAGAAGATAGTGACGAGAGAGGCGATCCCAAATGGACTGAACAAACGGGCACTCGTAGAAAACATGAGGAACTGTCTCAAGCAACCCGCAAAACTGGCAACCAGCAGATCTGACCACTCCCCCAGCGATGTAGACATTGGAGAGAGTAGAACCCATGGTGCAGCAAGCGCCATTGAAAGTTGAAGACCGCCTTCTCAAAGGCGAGAGACTTGACGGACTTCAAGATGGCTGACCATGGATATTCAGGGTGCCACCGTACGATGTCAGAAGTCGCACCCTGGTCAGACTGCTGGAAGAACTAAGATAGACGAAGGTTCTCCCAGTCCTGCGGGTCAAGCTGTCGAAGGCCAGACAGGAAAGATGACAAATGTCGCCAGACTAGATGGTAAAAGCCCGGCGAACGTGAAATGATCGTCACTGGCAGCGTAGACAAAAAAAGGTAGCCTGTTCACTTTCAAGAAGAAGCGCAGATGCAGAAAGAAGAAGTTGGCCCAGATGGGGGGAGGAAGGAGGAAGGCACGACTCAAGGCGGCCATTCTGGCCGCGATGAGGTATCGTCGGATGTTTGGCAAGCTCAACCCCCCCCCCCCCCATCGAAGGGGATAAACAGCAGCTCCGAACGGATGGGATGACGGGCTGCTGAATAGCCCCACACACAGTCAACTATCGCACTACGCACCTTCTTTAAATGAGATGGAGATGGCAAAGCAAACAGGCACTTAGAAGTCAAGATCGGAAAAACGTGAGTCTGAACGAACCTCGCCTTGACAAACATCGAGGTGATAAAACGAGAGTGATTGCCAAGGCGGGTGATGCATTTGGTAATTACCAGCTGCCAGTGACGAGAGTCCATATTAGGTTGAAAAGAGAAAACATATCCCAGCACTGTAATTTGCTCACACGATGTTATTGGGAAGGATCGAAGATAGTCCACTGTCCACTTCCCAATAGCAATGCCTTTAGACTTGACGAGATTGATGGAACTTCCCGTCGAAGTGCTAAAGAGATCGAAGGATTCTTTATAGATGCCCAGGGAATACGGATCAGATGCAAATAGCACTACATCGTCCGCATAAGCCAGCGTACGGATGTTGATGGAAGCGGCTGGCAAATCATACCCCCGGACATCTGGGTGGCGATTAAGATATTGTAAAAGTGGCTCCAAATAGAATATATATAACAGGGGAGAGATGGGACACCCCTGCCTGACGCCTTTGGACAGTTCGAAGAAAGGCGAATTGGAGCCATTAATCGCCACGCATGATGTGGCAGAAGCATACAGTGCTGAGATAATCGTAGCAAATTTCTGAAGATGAAGATGGTGAAACACCCGGAAAAGAAACACGTGATTCACCTTGTCGAAGGCCTTTTCCTGGTCAAGACTTAGCACAGCAAGAGTCTGAGGTAATGGTAGATAACACTTGATGGTAATGAGGTTGTCGGACATCCTGCGAGATGGAATGGAGCAGGATTGTCCCGGATCGAAGAACTCGTCGGCGAAGCATTTGAGCCGTTGCTGGAACACACCAGTGAAGACCTTATAGTCTGTGTTAAGTAGAGTAATAGGCCTCCACTGGATGACAAGTTCAGGATCCGGTACCTTGGGGAGCAAGATGATTCTCCCCGCGGTAAAGTCCGACGTAATGGAGGAAGGGTCCTTAAGAATGGAATTGAGCACTTGCACCAGGAAAGGCCCAAGAAGTTTCCAAGTCGCATTGAAGAACGAGTACGGGATACCGTCTAATCCAGGGCTGGACTGATGACGGCCATCCATCGACAGAAACTTCTTGACTTCATCTTCGGAAAAGGGACGGGTAATTGACAGGTCAGCGTCAGCACTGAAAGGTCTAAGTGCCTCGATCCACTTCGTCGTGTCGTCGGATGGAAAGACTGGGTGGCCAAATAATGATGAAAAATGAGAGTGGAAAACAGACAAAATGTCAGAGTCCGTTTCCACTGTCTCATTCCCCACCACCAAACGATGACAGCTCTTCTTATTGGCGCGACGCCTCTCCTCTGCGAACGCAGCTGACGACATACTCCGGACGTCAGACACCCAGGACAGTTTGGCCCTGAGAGCTGCGCCGGCGGCCTTGCGGATCATTAGAGCGTTGATCTCGCTCTTCACCTGGCGGATGTCATCAGCATAAGCCCCCTTCGGGATGGAACAGCGGAGGAGGCGCAGGATTTCTTGGAGCATGAGGAGATGGCACCAATTGCATCTAGCAGCATCACACCCAATCTTTCTAAAGAAACGACGGAGCTTAGATTTAAAAGAAAGCCACGAAGCTAACGACGGAGGCAGGTTGTAAAGGTGTCTTTCCACAAACCGAACGAACATTCCCTTGTATTTATCGATGTCAAGCAGAGAAACGTTTATAAACCAATTGTTCGAAGTAAAGCCTGCAGAGGAGGCTGGGAATGGAGGTTTCCAAGACCACTTGATGGCACTGTGGTCAGAAAAGGAGCATGGAATGACCTCCATGGAACCAGGGGCACCAGCGAAAGTGGCGTCTATTAGAAAAAGGTCCAACCTTGCAGACAGAGAGGGCCCCCGGTGAAAAGTAGGCCCACCTTGGAATTGGAAGAAGACGCCTACAGATCGAAAAGTGCATTCCGCTGGCACAACTGGTAGACACATCCGCGGTTGTTCTCATCCGGATGGCAATTGAAGTCCCCAGCAACCACTGCAGGCAAGGACGAGCACAGGTAAGAGTCAAGGTCTTCAAAGAATGTCCGTTTCTCTGCTGATAAACACGGAGCGTACACATTAAGCAATCGGAATTTGAGACCAGATAGCAGGAGGTCCAAAGAAATTACCCTGCACTCGCAGTCAAAGACGCAGTTCACACCACAATGGAGGGGTTGAAGATGATGGAGGCAACCCCCTGCCCACGTGGCGAAGATGAGTTGATGAAGAACTGCGCAGATGGATATTGACTGCGAAGGCCAGGGAGGTTAGCAAGCTGTTGCGATGCAGAAAGCTTCACTTCTTGAAGAATATCTGGCCTGTACAAGGCAACGAATGATGACAAAACCGATTGCTTGAAGGACGAACCAAGGGAACGAACGTTTAGAGAAAAGACCTTCACTGCGAATTTAAGCTGACGGGGGCTGACCTGTATCTGAAGGAGACTTGAGCCTCACGGGGTCGAGGGAAGGATGGTCTTCCGTCTACGCAGCTGTCTCGTTCAGATGAAGAGGACACAGAAATCCCGTCCCTCTTGCTACGATGACGTCGGGCCTTTTTCTTGCGAGGGCTCTTAGGCGTCGCAAGAAGATCCCGCTGAGCAGACGGTGATGAAATTTTACCAGGCGTAGCCGCACAGACGATTCGAAGAGGCTGCGATGCCGATGAAGGAGCAGGTGGAGGAAGAGCAGGAAACTCCTCCACATCAAACACCGACTCGGAGCACAACGAATCGTCTAAGATGACTTCTGCAGAGTGGCAGTCCTCCACCATCGGGGAAACATCCGGTGAAGGTGGACGTGAAGGAACAGTCTCTTGAACCACACTAGGCTGAGGAGGGGGAGTCGGCATCTCCTTCCCAGGAGTCGTAGGAAGAGGCGACGATGGTGGGGCCGTCTTCGAATTCCTTGGTGAAGGAGGAGGCGACGATGGTGGGGTCGCCTTCGACTTCCTCGGTGGAGGACGAGGAGCTGTTGCTCTGCTCGGCTCGGCTCAGGTAACTTAGCCGGTGAAGTCATCTTTGCTGGTTGCTGGGACGACATTCTTCGAGGCGGTGGCGTTGGGGCTGCTGATAAAGCGTCTGACCTCTCCTGGCACTGGTGGAATTTGTGCACGGTCTTGTGGCAGGAATCACATTTCCGAAGGAGAGGACAGTCTTTCTGAACGTGGGAAGTCTTTTTGCAGTACCAGCAGCACTGCCTCTGTCCCTTGTAAGACACGGAGACTTTAACTGCGCGCATTACAACGAACTCTGGAATGTCTTTATGAAGCTCCATGTAGACTACGATGTCGCCCGTCATCTGAAGAGGAGAATCCGGGTGCAGGGGGTACTAGATTCTTCGCACCACCCCGTAGTCCGACATGTAGTCACGTAGATACTTCTCAGCCATCAGTGGCGATGTGCCCCGGATAAGAACTGGAACATATCCGGGTTCGGCGTAACTCAGGTGGACGGTGGTTTGCCCAATCTTGATGAAGTCCGCAGCCACAATTCGGTCTGCAACATTCTGTTGCCTGCAGAGCTTCTTCGATTCTGTCGAAGAAAGCCTCTGGAGGACAGTCACAGCGGGGTGACCCGACGGGAGAACCGGAGGTATACTCGTTTTGGAGTATAACTCCTTCATAAACATGCCGACGGCGAAGGGGCCATCAGCAATCATACCAACCATGCGTTCCAATGGTTGATATCGTTAAAGTTTTTTGGGTGTGAAAGAGAAAAGGACCTCCCCCAGGAGACGCCGGGGGGGGGGGGGGGGAAGACACTACACACTTCTCCCACACACTATAAAGAAGATGGGGAGCCTCATGACAGCACTGTTGGAACTGGAGCCTGGTGGAATGGCCCCAGAAGAGCGCCCATGAAACATGAAACTTAAATCAGGCGGGACGCCCAGGCGCACATGTGCTTAGTAAGACGAGCAGCCCAGGGGAGCCTCATGACGCTGTTGGAACTGGAGCCGGTGGTATGGCTCCAGAGGGGCACCCTTAGATCGTGAAACAGGCAGGGTGCCCAGGCGCTCATGCGATAGGAGTACGGGCAGCCTTTAAGGGCTGCACCGCCTATATAAACGCCTCACAAGGAGGCCCGTCCGCTCACCGGTGGGTCATCGATGTTAAGGGGAAAGGTGAAGAGATACGAGATGTTGTTCGTATCCCTTCCAATGACCTTACAGAGACGCTGAGATGACGAATAGCGTCTCCGAAACGTAGCTGGGCCAAGCCGTGGCCACTCGAGCTGAAGGAAGGACCTAAGATGGGAGGCACCTCTCCTCCAGACGGCTGAGGCTGGCGAAGGCACACCAGCAAGTCGTTGCTGACGAGCCAGCCAAAGCTCCTTGTTCATGAAGGCGATGGAAGTGGCCAGGTCCAGCTTATAAGCAACACCGGTGGAGTAGTCCATCAGAAATCGCACTGACTGGATGGAGAAGGCAGTCAGATGAAAGTGTCTTGAAAGGCGATCCCAGATGGACTGTGCGAACGGGCACTCGAAAAAGACATGGTCGATGGATTCAGGAGACCCACAAAACAGGCAACCAGCAGAACCGACTACTCCCCACTGATGTAGACGTTGGAGAGTAAAGAATCCATGGTGCAGCAGGCGCCATTGAAAATTAAACACAATCCTCTCGAAGGCGAAGGACTTGATGGCCTTCAAGATGGCTGACCATGGATATTCGGGGTGCCATCGCACGATGTCAGAAGACGCACCCCGGTCGGCCTGCTAGAAGAACCAAGATAGACGTAGGCTTCCCCAGTCTTGTGGGTCTACCTGACGCAAATCTTTAATAAAGGTCGCTAAGTCTCCCTGGATTCGGTTGTAGAACCCAGGAGATCGTAGGTTGATTGTCACTGGCAGCGAAGTGGGAACTGGTAGCCCATTCACCTTGAAGAAGAAACGCAGGTGCAGGAACAGAAAATTGGCCCAGATGGGAGGGGGAAGAAGGAAGACCCGGATCAAGGCAGCCATTCTGGCCGCAATGAGGTAGTGCCGGATGTTAGGCAGGCCCAGGCCTCCTCCCTCGAAGGGAATATACAGCAGTTCCCGGCGAAGGGGATGACGGGCTGCTGCATACCCCCAAATACAGTCTGCAATCGCACCATGCACCTTCTTCAAAAGTTGAGAAGATGGCAAGGCGAATAGGCATTTCGATGTCAATAGGGACAAGATGTGAGTCTTGATGAACCTCGCTTTGACAAACATCGAGGTGGAATAACGAAAGTTCTTGCCAAGGCGAGACAAACACTTGTCGATAACTTGCTGCCAGTGACGAGAGTCCATGTCGGGTAGAAAAGAGAAGACGTATCCCAGCACTGTGATTTGCTCACACCACGTTATTGGGAAGGTTTGAAGATAGTCCACTGTCCACTTCCCAATAGCGATGCCTTTAGACTTGACGAGATTGATGGAACTTCCCGTCGAAGTGCTAAAGTGATCGAAAGATTCTTTATAGATGCCCAAGGAATACGCATCAGATGCAAATAATACTACATCATCAGCGTATGCCAGCGTACGGATGTTGATGGAAGCAGCTGGCAAATCGTATCCCCGGACATCTGGGTGGCGATTAAGAAATTGTAATAATGGCTCCAAATAGAAAATGTATAAGAGGGGAGAGATGGGACACCCCTGCCTAACGCCTTTGGAGAGTTCGAAAAAAGGCGAGTTGGAGCCATTAATCGCCACGCATGACGTGGCAGAAGCATACAGTGCTGAGATAATCGTAGCAAATTTCCGAAGATGAAGATGGTGAAACACTCGGAAAAGAAACACGTGATTCACCTTGTCAAAGGCCTTTTCCTGGTCAAGACTTAGGACGGCAAGAGTCTGACGACGCACACACGCTTCCTCCATAACACATTTGATGGTGATGATGTTGTCGGACATCCTGCGAGATGGAATGGAGCAGGATTGTCCCGGATCGAAGAACTCGTCGGCGAAGCATTTTAGCCGTTGTTGTAGCACGCCAGTGAAGACCTTATAATCTGTGTTGAGTAGAGTAATAGGCCTCCACTGGGTGACAAGTTCAGGATCCGGTACCTTGGGGAGCAAGATGATTCTCCCCGCGGTAAAGTCCGACGTAATGGAGGAAGGGTCCTTAAGAATGGAATTGAGCACTTGCACCAGGAAAGGCCCAAGAAGTTTCCAAGTTGCATTGAAGAAAGAGTACGGGATGCCGTCTAATCCAGGGCTGGACTGATGACGGCCATCCATCGACAGAAACTTCTTGACTTCATCTTCGGAAAAGGGACGGGTAATTGACAGGTCAGCATCCGCAGTGAAAGGTCTAAGTGCCTCGATCCAATTCGTCGTGGCGTCGGATGGAAAGACTGGGTGGCCAAAAAATGATGAAAAATGGGAGTGAAAAACGGACAAGATGTCAGCGTCGGTTTCCACTGTCCCATTCTCCACCACCAAACGATGGCACCTCTTCTTGTTGGCGCGACGCCTCTCCTCAGCGAACGCAGCTGACGACATATTCCGGACGTCAGACGCCCAGGACAGTTTGGCCCTGAGAGCTGCGCCGGCGGCCTTGCGGATCATTAGAGCATTGATCTCGCTCTTCACCTGGCGGATGTCATCAGCATAAGCCCCCTTCGGGATGGAACAGCGGAGGAGGCGCAGGATTTCTTGGAGCATGAGGAGATGGCGCCGATTGCGTCTAGCAGCATCACACCCAATCTTTCTAAAGAAGCGACGGAGCTTAGATTTGAAAGAAAGCCACGAAGCTAGCGACGGAGGCAGGTTGTGAAGGTGTCTTTCCACAAACCGAACGAGCATTCCCTTGTATTTATCGATGTCAAGCAGAGAAACGTTCAGGAACCAATTGTCCGAAGTAGTACCTGCAGAGGAGGCAGGGAATGGAGGGTTCCAGGACCACTTGATGGCACTGTGGTCTGAAAAAGAGCAAGGAATGACCTCCATGGAACCAGGGGCACCAGCGAAAGTGGCGTCCACTAGAAATAGGTCCAACCTTGATGACACAGAGGGCCCTTGGTGAAAGGTGGACCCCCTTTGGTTGGAATGGGAAGAAGACGCCCACAGATCGAATAGTGCATTCCGCTGGCACAACTGGTAGACGTACCCAGATGAAAAGATGTTGTTCTCATCCGGATGGCAATTGAAGTCCCCAGCAACCACTGCAGGCAAGGACGAGCACAGGTAGAAGTCCAGTTCTTCAAAGAATGTCCGTTTCTCTGCTGATAAACACGGGGCGTACACATTAAGCAATCGGAATTTGAGACCAGATAGCAGGAGGTCCAAAGAAATTACCCTGCACTCACAGTCAAAGACGCAGTTCGACACCACAATGGAGGGGTTGAAGATGATGGTAGCAACCCCCTGTCCATGTGGCGAAGATGAGTTGATGAAGAACTGCGCAGATGGATATTGACTGCGAAGGCCAGGTAGGTTAGCAAGCTGCTGCGAAGCAGCAAGCTTAACCTCTTGAAGGAGTAGGATATCTGGCCGGTACAGGGCAACGAACGATGACAAAACCGATTGCTTAAAAGACGAACCAAGGGAACGAACGTTTAGGGAAAAGACCTTCACTGCGAATTTAGGCTGACGGGGGCTGACCTGTATCTGAAGGAGTCTTGAGCCTCACGGATGACGGAGGAGGCTCAGATGTCTTCCGTCTAGGGGAGCGAGCACGTCCCGAAGAGGAAGAGGGGCTGCGATGATGACGGTCTACGCAGCTGTCTCGTTCAGATGAAGAGGACATTGGAATCCCGTCCCTCTTGCTACGATGTCGTCGGGCCTTTTTCTTGCGAGGGCTCTTAGGCGTCGCAAGAAGATCCCGCTGAGCAGACGCTGATGGCTTGGTAGTCCCAGCAGAGGATGAAATATTACCAGGCGTGGGCGCACAGGCGATTCGAAGAGGCTGCGATGCCGATGTGAGAGCAGGTGGAGGAAGAGTTGGAAACTCCTCCACATCAAACACCGACCCGGAGCACAACGAATCGTCCAAGATGACTTCAGCAGAGTGGCATTCCTCCAACATTGGGGAAACATCAGGCGAAGGTGCACGAGAGGAAACAGTCTCTTGCACCACACTAGGCCGAGGAGGGGGAGTCGGCATCTCCTTCCCAGGAGTTGTAGGACGAGGCGACGATGGTGGGGTCGTCTTCGAAATCCTTGGTGAAGGAGGAGGCGACGATGGTGGGGTCGCCTTCGACTTCCTCGGTGATGAAGAAGGCGCCGATGGTGGGGCCGACTTCGATTTCCCCGATGAAGGAGGAGGTGACGACAACGATGGGGTCGTCTTCGACGTCCTTGGAAGAGGACGAGGCGCTGTTGCTCTGCTCGGCTCAGTTGACTTGGCCGGTGAAGTCATCTTTCCTGGTTGCTGGGACGACATTCCTTGAGGCGATGGCGTTGGGGCTGCTGATAAGGCATCTGACCTCTCCTGGCACTGGTGGAACTTGTGCACGGTCTTGTGGCAGAAATCACATTTCCGGAGGAGAGGACAGTCTTTTCGAACATGAGAAGTCTTTTTGCAGTACTAGCAGCACTGCCTCTGGCCCTTGTAAGACACGGAGACGGTAATTCCGCGCATCACAAGGTTAGAAGGAATGTCTCTATGGAGCTCCATGAAGACTACGATGTCGCCCGTCATCTGAAGAGGAGAATCTGGGTGCAGGGGGTACGAAACTCTACGCACCACCCCATCGTCCGACATGTAGTCTCGGAGATATTTCTCAGCCATCAGTGGCGATGCGCCCCGGATAAGAACTGGAACGTATCCGGGTTCGGCGTAACTCAGGTGGACGGTGGTTTGTCCAACCTTGACGAAGTCCGCATCGACAATTCGGTCTGCTACGTTCTGTTGCCTGCAGAGCATCTTCGATTCTGTCGAAGAAAGCCTCTGCAGAACAGTCACAGCGGGGTGACCCGACGGGAGAACCGGAGGTATACGCGTTTTAGCGTCTAGCTCCTTCATGAACATGCCGACGGCGAAGGGGCCGTCGGCAATCATATCAACCATGCGATCCATGGTTGATATCAAGAAAGTTTTTAGTTTGGAGGGAGAAAGTAGACCTCCCCCAGGAGACACCAGGGGGGGCAAGCGCACTACACACTTATGATGCTAAAGCAGATGGAGGAGCTTCATGACAGCATCTTAACTAAAGGAAGCGTGGAAGAGTAGTGAAGAAATTTTCAAAAGTTGACGACTTTATGCTCTTGGGCAACAGTCAAGAAGCACACGGCTAGCACGCGGTGACAATAGAAAGGCAACACTACAGAGCATGATTATGTAAATTATAGAACAACTTCAAAAGAAATGACAACAATCAATATGTTTCATAGACATTGTTGACAATATCATATTAAGCCATCTAAAGAAAATTTATACAAAATTAATCTTGTTAAATAACTTAAATTCTCAATTATTGCCAAAGCAATTATTAACTACGAAAATGCCATCTGCAGAGGTATAGACAAAATTTCTATAAAAGAAATGTTTTTAAGTAAAACACTATTAAGTAAATTGGCTCTATTTTGTAAAAGAAAATATTTTACAACTAAAGCTTATAAATGAATGTTTACACATTATTTTACTAATCAAAATTGCAGATGAGATGTTTCAAAATCCGCCCAATATACAGATTGGGGAAAGAAAATACAACCCTAGCGTCAATGAACTTCGGACATCTACAGAATTTTGGATAAGTACAACGAAACTAATTGTAAACAAATGAAAATTACTTTATTGAGTGCACAGAGCTTTAGTACAACTGTGATATAGCATTTTAACATAAAAAATAAACGAGAAAATTAAATAAGCGACTTTTTGTAATGTTCCGTTTTCAACACGTTGCAATGAACTTCGTACACCGTACCGTTTATTGCACATTACCACTGAGTGGCGTCACCTTTCCGACGAATGACGCTCCGAAGTCGTTGAGGCATGCTGGACACTAACTTCTGCGTTGTTTCTACTGGAATTTTGTCCCACTCTTCGGAAATACACGCCCGCAACTGCTGCAGTGTTCGAGGCTTCCGCTGTCTGACTTTTCGCTTTAAAATGCGCCATACATTTTCAATGGGTGACAGATCTGGGCTGCAGGCAGGCCAGTCAAGCACCTCGAAACGCTGCTGTTGTAGCCAAGCCTTGGTGTTCCGAGCAGCATGAGGCTTCGCGTTGTCCTGCTGAAAGATGCTTGATCTTCTATTGATCAACTTTTGGCGGGATGGACGCAGATGCTATTGAAGAATGTTTATATAGGCAGCAGAGTTAATAGTGCCCTCGCAAAAGTGAAGCGATCCTGTCCCGGCTGCACTCATGCAGCCCCACACCATCAGCGATGCAGGCTTCTGAACTTTCCTCTGGTAACAGTCGGGATGATTACTTTCGTGCTTGGTCCTTAGCACCTTGCGACCGTTGTTGCCATACATCACTGTAAAGGTGGACTCGTCGGACCACAGAACACTATTCCACTGAGCAAGGGTCCACTTTAGATGGGTTCTGGCCCATGCTACCCGGCGACGCTTAGTTACAGTGCTCATAAATGGCTTCCTCTTTGTAGCGTATAAGTAATAGTTGCATCTTCTGATGTAATGGCAGACTGTGCTTTCGGATATGGATATATGAAAATATTCTCGAGCCCAAACAGTCATTTCACTTATGGGAGCATGCCTGTTTTTCACAATGTAACGTCGAAATACTCGTAGGTCCCTAACATTCAATAATCGCTGCTTGCCTGGTGCAGTCCCTGATTCTGTTTTCCCGATTTCTCTGAAACGCTTGATGATCCCATTAACAGTAGAGAGAGAGAGTGGAACTGATAATTCATGGGCAATAGCTCGCTGGGATTTGTTATTCTGGAACTGCTGTATAATTTTTTGCCATATACACGTTTCTACTGGCTTACCACGTCCCATGGTTCAAAACAACACGAATACTGTGCTCTGTCGCGTGGACGGTGCTTTTAAAGCCTGATGCAAAGCATTCTGGGCGTTTCTACAGCCTTCAGGAAAGTTCTATATTCTGGCGACCCCTTGTGTACGAAGTTCTTTGAAACCTGTTGACAACGCAATTTTACATAAATTTGAATAAATTATTTCACACCATTAAATCGATTCTAAATCGATGTTGATATTGTTCCATATACTCAGTAAATCTATTTTCATCTGTATGCACTTTTCACTGTGTTTTTAGCCAAATTACTTGTTGTCCGAAGTTTATTGACGCTAGGTTTGTATATAACTTTGGTTTAAATGACAAACAGCCAGAAAAGAAATAGTAAAACAACTTTCATTTTACCTACTAAAAAAAAATAAATATTCTTAATAATATTGCCCGGGTCAAAATAAAAGACTAATAAAAATTAAATAATCCTACACTATCAAGATTTAAAATATAATATAACTTTAATGGCTGCAAGTCAGATAATACATTGAGGTGAATAATTAATCATTTTATTTTTCCAAAAAAAAAAAAAATGTGCTGTGAAATTTATTCAAACATCACACAATTAATCCCTAACTCGGCGTTACACCAGGGGTAAGTTGCAACACTCACTCTAATTTAGGCCCAGTATTCCTCAAAATGGCTCTAACGACCTCGTACATTCAGCAAGTTTAAAATTTGTCCGAAAAGCAAATTCATAATACGCGTCGTTAGCCTTCTTAAACGCAACGACGGGAAAGTAGTGGTCTGATTTCAAGAGTAAGGAAACACCCAATAAGAATCCAGATTACTACGGGAAATGGAGAAAGATCGAAAGCGAAAGAAACAATTTATTTCTTTAGAATTACAGTTGAAGATTACGAAAAAAATAATAAAAGAACTCTGTCTAGAAAATATCAAGTACTGAAAAATAGAAATCATTTTCATGAAAATATCAAATGCTGATAAAGCAGCATATCATAGAAAGAAATTTGGCCGAGGAAAAAGGGGGGAGGGGCGGATAATTATTAAATAAATTCGCCAATTGCTCTTTCATTTATCCACCTTTCTACTTTCGAATTCACGGATGCAGCCATTTTAAATATCAAATGAGGCTGTTATTACAGGGTTCCTCTGAGCTCTTGGATCTTCCGATTCCTCTCGTCCACTCTAGACCATTTATGTACGTATTAATTATCGTTAATTAAAGATAACCTAAAAATTGCAAGCCGACATGGTCCTGCTGTTCCGAACGTTGTGATTCTTCCTCGCCGGAAAAGTACGGATAGTTCAAAATTACGATTGGAAGGTTGAATTTAATTGACTTAATGTTTTCACGATTTTTCCTCTTTTAAGAACGATTTCTAGAGATTCATTTTGTAAACGTGATCAATCAACGTCAAGACAACAAATTTATATCTGTTCTACTATGAATGATTTTTACTTTAGCGAGACAACTCGCCGTAATCCGAAGAGCAGATATCATTTTACTGGACCTTGGTTTGCGTTCTACTCAACGACGGCCTTCAAATTATCCGACTATTAAGTAAGCCCTTGAAGCTAGCCTAACATACCGCTGGACCCCTAATGGTCAATATTTCTGATATTTCCTTAACACGTACGCACTGTCTCCTCTAATCTGATTGTCCACTTTGAAACCATCCATTGTACACAAATCGTGGAGTGCGAAAATTGATGTGATTAGCATTCTAAAGCTTAGATTCCATACATGCGTTTTTAAAGCTTAGTTTCCATACAAGCGTTTTTAACTGCGTCTCTGCGTCTAGACGCATAAATTGGTGCGTCTTGACGCACGTATCATGGAAACAGATATCTGCGTCTCCGAATCTTGGTTGATGTGCGTCTGGAGTTCATCAGAAAAGTGAAGTAGATAGGCTTTCTACTTCTTGACACACTTGTAAATGCGTCTCAAATCTTTCTAGATCACATGATTGTTTTGCGCAAGCGCACTTGCTTTGTTGACCTTCCAGCGGGCGCGCCCTCTAAACGAACGCGAAAGGTCGCGTGTATTTCCTAGATACGCTATTGCAAAATATAAATTTTCAAGAGTGTACCTTTTAAAATAATGTTGTAATCAGTTATTTTATTTAAAATGAAATGAAAACAATGTAAACATAAAAGACAATAACGATATAAAATGACCAAAGAATTACCGAAATAACGTGAAAATTTAATAAATGAAATTGCCAATATTTCCACTGTACTATTTACATTTGTGTAAAGATATATTGGAAAAAACAAATGAATTGAAATTTAGATATAAAAAGATTTGTATTAGAACCCAGTACCGATGTTTTCTTTTATTTAGGTTTGCATGTACAAATAATGCTGTACATGCTACGGTAAGAAAGCAGAGGAATCCTTTCATCAATTCCTTTTCTTCATTTGATGGAATCTGTGCCCGGACATCAGAAATTAATAATGATATTTTAAGAAATCCGAAAAACATCAAGATGGTGGCATGATGGTTAGAGAGAAAAATTGCAAAACATAAACTCATGACGCATGCGCAGTTGAACTTTCTGCGTAGACTTCATGCATGCATGGAAACTGATACTTGCGTTCGAATTAAATGCGTCAAGAGCTGTTGCAATGTGCGTCTAGGTGCGTCCGGATGCACATTTGCTTTCTGCGTCGAGACGCAGTTATAAATGCGTCAAAAATGCGTGCATGGAAACTTAGCTTTACGAACAATTACGTTTCGGAGCTCTTCCCTTTTAATAACTCTTACGGAGAAACGGAGAGATTGAATGACAATTGAAGAAAAATTAAAGACAACGAAACCTTATAAACTCGATGAACTGTCCCGGAACTTGACGTTCGATAAAATTGTGATGAAGCTTTAGGGTAGCTTTCTTTGTTTTTGACTCTATTAACTAGCAATTGTGCGATAACTTCCATATTAGAAAATCTATGGGACTTGGTTGACGTGAATTAACTTGATGTTATGAACCCTACAAAGTACTGAACGCTGAGCCTGACATATCCAATATCTTGAAAAGACTGATATTAATAATTTTTTTTGAGTGAATTACACTGTACAAGAAATTGTTTACTTTTTTCTGTCCTTTAGATGAAACTATAAACAGAAGGTGCTTGATTCTGATATTCTAGTTTGTTTGTTTTTTTAAATAAGGGCAGCTTTTAATTCAAAAATATAAAACAAGTTTTATTTACATAAGTAAATTCTAATTTCAGGTGAACAGCATCCAGGATTTTTTGAAAATTTTTACATTAAAATTCGAAGATACAGATTTTGTGCTGGTCATGTTTCACGCCTACTGGTAAATAAATACGCAACCACTTACTTATACTCTAGGAGCTATGTAAAAGACCAAGTAGAAAAAAGTGCCGGGTAATTTAATTTTTCTTAAGCAATTGTTAAAAGCATTTAAGAAATTATTTTTCCTATCAAGGTAATGGTGGAGGAAGATAAATCTGCTCTCGCATCAATGCATGTAATATTAGAGAACGAAGGTGTGAAAACAATTAGATTTCCCTATTTGTTTAAGGTAAATGAATCTCAAATTTTTTTGAAAAAAGATCACGCAGTGTGAAATTTAGAAACGATTTCCAAATCTAAATTGAAAATTTCTGTTATACCTTTATAACTTAATCGTTGTGCGTCTTAAAATTTTAAGGAAATAATATTTATCATCTGAAGAATGGCATTTATTGCAACCTTTATTTATTGTAATATTACGATTTTTTTTAAATAACAGAAAACCAGTGTAA
>JAHWFO010003930.1:0-26387 GCA_023313115.1 Rhysida immarginata | reverse complement strand
TTTTAAGTCGCTTAATTTCATAAAGATGGTTTTAAGCTGTTCTTAAGCAACCTCTCATACTGGTTCAAATCATATTAAAGAATATGTAGGAATAAATAGAACGAATAGTGATTTGTATATGGCTAGATTTGGTGGATAACTGTCACTTTTTCAATTAGGCCTCCTAAATGTATGCGACATAAAGCTATTCAAATACAGACCTTGGATATTTAGTGAAGTTTAAGTAATTAATTAATTTAAGCCGATACCTGTTTAAAATTTTGCATAATGATATCAAAGCTGTGTGTATTTTTTAAACGTCACGTCCTTGGCGCAATCCGTGCTAATTCACTTACCTAGACTTTATTAGCTACATAGAAGCTTTTTTCAAATAAATAACTTTTTATCGACTATGTTAAGAGAACGTATCAACTATGTTGCAAGTATTCCTGATTTATACACAACGTTTAGTGCCCATACCGAGAAGGCTTTGAGTTTTTAATTTGGAACCTTGTTCATTCAATTATCGACAATTAAAAAAAGTACAGTTGACTCGTGATAACCCGACATTTGACAGTCCGACACTACGCACTGTAGTCCGACGCCGCGTCGGATGACTGCCAATGAATATGGTCTTTTGTAATCCGACATGTTTGATAATCCGACACCCGCTCGGTCCCGTAACTGTCGGATTATCGCGATTCAACTGTAGTTCAATGAGGGAGCATCCCAACCCATTTCGGAGCACACGGTGCGGCGCACCTTTCATCGAGCTGGGTTTAACAACAGGCGGCCAGAAAGGGTACCGTCGCTGTCACCGCAAAATAGGAAAGCGCGCCTGTTATGGGCACACAGGCATCGCCACTGGACACTGGATGAGTGGAAGAAGGTCGCCTGGTCCGACGAATCGCGGTTCCTACTTCATTATGCGGACGGCAGACTGCGCATCTGGCGCAGACAGCACGAGGCCATGGACCCATCCTGTCAACAGACAACCGTACGGGCGGGTGGAGGAGGAGTGCTGGTCTGGGGTGTCTTCTCTTGGGACACACTGGGTCCTCTGATATCCCTAGACACATCCCTGAATGCGACACACTACCTGAACATTGTTCCCGACCAGGTGCACCCGTTCATGATGACTGTGTTCCCTGGTGGTGACGGACAGTTTCAGCAGGACATGACTCGGACTTCCACCTGTCACCCTGCTGCCTGTGGTCTTGGTCTGGTTCGAGCAACATGGCGCGGACTTCCACCTGCTTCAGTGACCAGCTCGGTCGCCCGATCTTAAACCGATCGAGCATTTGTTGGATGAAGTGAAGAGAACCATCCCTTTTTGAAGATAGGGATCACAATTCCTGTATGCCATTGCTTAGGGGCCTGCCCGGATATCCAAGCAACCTGACACACTCGAGTCAGCCACAGGATACGATCCTGATTTAAGGCCTTTAACATCTCGGACCGGATTTCATCATCACCTGCAGTTTTGCCAGTCTTCAGGGACTTAATTGCCCATCTGAATTCTGCTTCGGTGACTATTCTCCGCTCCAAGGAGCACCTCATGTGCCTCAGTTGTTGCCGTCACCGGATTAAGAAGAGATGCAAAGTATTCTTTCCACCTATGCATCACGCTCTCCTTCGTTTTCAGAAGCCTCCCATCTGAACTCTTAATAGTTTGTGATGAAAGAGACTTCTTTCCACGGAGGCGGCGCACGGTCTGCCAGAACACCTTGTTTGCCGAACCATAGTCTGCCTCCAATTTCTCCCCGAACTTCTCCCAGGCCTTGGCTTTAGCTGTTGATACTGTCTTTGCTGCTGCTTTTCGCGCCTCAGTGTACCACACTCGACTCGAAGGTGACTTATTTGCAAGCCCCATAGCAAATAGGCTTCCTTCTTTGCCTTGACAGCTTCTTAGACTTCACCGTTCCACCATGCAGTCCTTTTCTCACCGTCCTGCGCCACACTCAGCCGCTTAAGACCACAGCACAATGCAGCCGAAGTAATCACAGCAGTTTTAAACAACTGCCACTCCTCTTCAACAGTACCACGATCACTGGGTAGTTCTTTGAAACTTGAAGATATGTTATCTGCAAAGGTCTTCCTCACAGCTCTATCCTCCAATGCCTATTGGCATGGATTCAGAGAACCGCAAAGTGCAGACAACAAGGTGGTGATCGGTTGATAGTTCTGCCTCTCTTCTCACACGAATATCCAACACTGATCGGAATAAGTCGGCTGATACGATTACAAAATCAATCAGCAACTTCTGGTCCATTGCATCCTTGTATCAGGTATACTCATAGACATCCCTGTGCTGGAAGAAGGTATTTGTGATGGAAAGTCCATTGTTGCAACAGAGATCCAACAAGCACCTCCCATTTGCATTTAAATCAGGTTCATCATTCCTCCCAATCACGCCTTTCCACGTGTGGTCATCAGCCCCTACTAGGGTTGCCACCTCTCCGGTTTTTGCCTTATTTCTCCGGTCTCCGGTTTCAAACAGCCAATCTCCGGTTTTGCAGCCGTAACTGTGGGACTCGAAAGTCACTTTGAAGGTTAGGTTAGGTTAGGTTAATAAATTATAACATGACCTGCATGGATTTTTATGAATATATTAAACACCCAGAACATTTAAGTTCACTGGAAGGTTGTCGGGAGAATTCAAAATATACGCTCAAATTTAATAAAATGTGACATTATATATTTTTAATTTGAATCTTGTAATTTAAATGGTAAGCATTTACATATTTTTTATCATGTAATTTTACATACAATTTATATCATTATCATTATTTGAAAGCACGGTCTATAGATATTAGGCGCATTCGGCGGCACTCAGATCTGAGAGAACAGCGTTCGGCGAGCACTTTGCTACTTCCGCCTGAGAAGAAAACGTGTTCGGCAACCAACGAATCTGTCAGATTCTGAGCTCAGATGCTCAGCAAGCTTTTCTTTATCTGACTGCCCAAAATGAACATGGCGGCGCCCACTGCGATGCGAAGCTATCAAAGAAGCTGCGAGAGCTTCATCATGGCGATGCCCAGTGTACCCTTTCCTTCCTGGCCTTACGGAAAACTCTTATCGGGATCGAATATTATGCATGCTCAGTTGCCCATTTGATGTTAATTTGTATTTCATATAAACTAAAATTAGTTGATCCGCCGTTTCGTCTCAGTATTTGAAAAGCCAGTAAAGCCATTTCTTTCTGAGTCAGATCTGAGTACCGCCGAATGCGCCTATTCATGGTCATCGAGCTCCATTGTTAAAATGAAGCTAAAGTTTCTAGCTCCCGGTAAGGCGGGAACTCTATTGAAAAGTGACGCTGCATGTACAATCTGCTACCCTATCGGCAGACAGAAACTTTACTTTCGTATTCAGTTTCAATGAAAATCTCTATCGCAGGTTGCGGTCGGGAATAGTGCGATCTATGCGGCACCTGGCGCGATCTGTTTTCCTTAGCTTCTGGAAACAATGGAAAGTGGCCGAAGCTCGATGACCATGAATATCTATAGACTGTGTTTGAAAGCAATGTGACTTCATTAATCACACAACGAGGCCTACGAGATAACAGGACTGGAAGCGGAAAAGTCACCTGACCATCGGGGTGCTAGCAACAACCCAACCTTCATTGTTTCCGTCTTGGATGTTAACAATCAATGTTTTTCCGTTTGTTGGAAACAATGAAGGTTGGATTGTTGCTAGCACCCCGATGGTCAGATGACTTTTTCGCTTCCAGACCTTGTTATCTCGCTGGCTTCGTCACACAATGCCCATTTCCGGTATTCAATCTTAAAACATTGACTTCCGGTTTGCCAATTTCCGGTTCTCCGGTTTTGAAACTCTCTGAAGGTGGCAACCCTAGGTGTGCACTGAAGTCGCCTACCAGGATGACAGAATCTGCGCTCCCTCTCCTGCTAAGAGCAGCATCAACTTCATCTAGAAAGAGTGGGTACTCTGTAACTGCATTCGGATCATATGCAACGAATGGAGAGAGAGACCGTTTCCTTATCTGAAGCCTCAGGAGACACAATCTTCCACCTAAGGGGATCCAATCTGCAACATAATCTGCCAGCCGGGGACTTATGAGTATCCCCACTCCCACCTGGGCAGTCATGTTAGGGTCGACACCTGAGTAGAAGAGCTTCCACCCACCTTCTTAGTCCACAGTTCCAGAACACGGACGTTTCGTGGAGGTAATGCCTATGATATCCAGTCGATATCGTTTGGCTTCCTCCACTAACTCTGATTCCTTTCCTGTCATGGAGAATACGTTCCAAGTGCCGACTGACAGCACCCGATCCCGTTGTCGCTTTACCAGTTTCTCCTCCTGGGTAAAGGCACGCGCTGCCCCCGACCGTTTCCCCAAGCGCATAGCGAGTGCACTGGTGGGCCTCCTCGAAAAAGCATATGACAGAGTTCCTCGGAAGAAGCTCTGGCAAGTGTTGTAAGAGTATGGAGTGGATAGGCAATTACTGGTTGCTATCATGTCTCTGTATGAAAGCTCCGAGATGTGTGTCCGGATAAATGGCATTAAGTCAAGACCGTTCACCGTGGGTGTTGGACTCCGCCAAGGGTGCGTACTGTCGCCCCTCTTGTTCATTATCTTTATGGACTGGATAGACAGGGGCAGCCGAGGCGATGAGCGTGTTTGTGTGGGCGACTGCCTGGTGGAGAGGTTGCTCTTTGCTGACGACCTATTCCTCCTTGGATCTTTTCGCACGAACCTTCAGCATGCACTAGACCGGTTTGCAACCAAATGTGAAGAAGCTGGGATGAAGATCAGTGCGGCTAAAACTGAGGTTCTGGTACTTTCAAGACAGCCTGCTCAGTGCGCTCTCCATGTTAGGGGAGCCTTATTGAGACAGGTGGAGAAATGCAAGTATATAGGGATTGCATTCACGAGTGATGGACCGCAGGAGAAAGAATTGGATGCTCGGATCGGTGCAGCAAGCTGGTCAGACGTGAACTGTGGCGATCCGTGGTAACGAAACGCGAGCTGGGTAACAAAGCCAAGCTCTCCGTCTTCAAATCTGTCTTTGTCCCCATTCTGGTCATGAGGCTTGGGTAATGACCGAAAGAGTGCGATCGCGGGTACAAGCCGGCGAAATGAGATTTCTGAGAGGTGTGGCAGGTATTACCCTACTAGATAGAGTGCACAGCAGCACAATAAGGGAGTCTTTAAGTGTTGAGTCGCTACTTCCGCATTGAGAGGTCTCAGTTGCGCTGGTATGGTCACATGATACGGATGCCACAAACTGGCCTTCCTAGGCAGTTGTTATTTTCTAAGCCGGTAGGTAAGAGACCAAGGGGTCGGCCTAGAACCAGGTGGCTAGACTACATGGAGAATCTGGGGTCGAGTCGCTTGGGTATTACCAGGGAGGACATGCGCCTGGTGGCGGTCACTGGAGATCCTCCATAGGGCTGCTGCCCCCGCGACCCTAACGGATAAGCGGGTTTGAAAAGTAAGTAAGTGAAGAGAACCATCCGACACCTTCCCACACTACCATCCAACCTGCACCAATTACGGGACACTGTGATGTCAGCTTGGGCTGCTTTTCCTCTGCAACGGTTTCAACACCTTGTTGAATCCATGCAACACGTAATCAGCCAGTTCTCGCCGCCAAAGGAGGCGCAACACGCTATTAGAAGGTGTCTCTAATAAATTGGTCGTTCAGTGTATATAATAAGCGATTTTAACACATTTTCGTAGAAAAGTGCTTTTGTGAGCGATTTGTCCAGCTGTCCGTCCGTCCTTCCGTCTGTCTGTAGACAAAATTCCCACAATGCATTGCGTTGCAATAGAGAGAGTGCATGTATTGAATTGCTGGAAGACACAAATTATCCTTGCATTGGGGGAAACGCGTACTGAGCATGGGTGAGCTAGTTTGCACAGCATCTCGTCACATCACGTCGTTCTCGCAAGAATAGCAGCTAGACTAAGCGATCAGTTACCGATACATTAACTGGCAGCGAGGCTGCGCGCGAAGATCAGCGAGAGACATCATCAACGGGAGTGCAGTAAAACGCTTCGACACATTAAAATTCGAAAATCGTTTTGCTTTTCTAGATCTTTTTCTTAGTTTTCTTAAACCAAGTGTTAACTGTGACATTGCCTAAGCATCTAAACAGTGACAATATTTCTGAGAAATGCTTCATAAATGTTGCGTAATAGTAAACTTAATTGTATTATAATTGTGGGTTTATTCATCTGCTATACATTATATAATAAGGAAAAATAACAATAAGCATAAATAAATAAGAAGGAACTAAATGGAGAAGAACGACGAGATCTTTCGTCCTGGTCTCAGGACATCTTCAGGTCATTTGGCTTGGTTTAAGGCTTGTTTAAATACACCTGAAAGACAAAAAAGTGGAATGTTCGATTTGTTATGACTGCAACACTTAAAACTTTAGGAATTGCACTCAGTAGATAAACGGAGGATAAAAACTTAGTTTACATGTCTCCTAAGCTTTATTTTCATAATCGAAACGTTGTTGCATTTACATATGTTAATTTTTTGGAATTTTTTTTCATTACGACAAAAAAATGGAATACTGGTTTACCACTGACAAAAAATGGAATAGTAAAAAAAACATTCCGTTTTGCTAATGAATGAACTAAAAGATTGCTATTTACTGTAAGCTCTTGATAAACTAATTGTAGTTAGGCTTTGTAGAACAACTTGTACCTCATTCTGTATGGGAGGAGGGAAAGATCTTTCCTCTTCCAAAAGACAACTTATTTTATTCAGTTGGAAGGAAGCAATCTGAAATTTCACATCTTGTTAAATGTGTGCAATCAGCTGTGAGCAAAGTGTTAATGAAACACAAATAAGGCATGGAAAAATATAAAGGGGCATTCTCTATCGCTCACGAAATGAACTATCATGAGAATGAGTAACGTGATCAGTGTGAATCGTGCAGTGCGATTCATGGAGTTTAGGCAGCCCAAGAAGAACAGAGCGTTGACGATAAATCCGCGTTTTTTGCAAATGGCGAACAGTGATATAAAAGTTTCGATAACGTCAGTGCTTAACACTAAGCAAACTATTGTAAATAAGCCTACTCTAAATGGTTTCGACGAAATCCGCATTGACGATGATTTGTTTTTTTTTAATTTGTCTTTTTGTCTTTGTTCTCGGTGCCTTGGTGGGGATTCCTGTGTGGTACCGAGCTACCTTTATCCTTATCTTTGGTAGCAATAAATCAATCAATCAATCAATCAATCAATCAAATCGAGTAAATTTACAGTCACTGTTAATTTTGCTTCGTCTACAATCACTGTTTTAATTTTGATAGTTCTGTTTCGGTTTCCTCATTGGTCCTCCGACATCGTGAGTACACAGAGCACAATAATTAAACGCACTGGCAATGAAGAACAGGGTGCACGAAAGGCACCGAGCGATGCGGAACAGCCAGTGCGCCCGCAAATCGTGCGCCTATAAAAAGAAATTTATTCATAATTAGAAGTTGGTTTAGAGTTTCAATTACAAGGAAGAAAAGTCTGAACAGAATGCACATATTCGCTGCATCTATATGCAAACAATAGAAGCGAGTTGTGCGTTTTGTCGACGAAATCATAATGTTGGAAAGGGATGAAAGGATAGGAAAACCGATAGGAAAAAAAAAGGATAGGTAATATGCATAACTATCATTTCATAATGACGAGTCGCGAACGAATACAACTTAATATTTCATTGTTGGCGCTGATTTGAAGCACGGGGGTTTAACAAACGCATTATTGGCGCTGAGTTGCACACCCCCTCCGTTACGACCAGTTACTAGCAACGTATGCCTGCTTCATTTCAAATATATACAAATTGCAAATTAGAAGTTTTACGGGAGGAATACATAAGCAGTATAGTTCTTCAATGCTTTATGTGACAGTATCCATTTAGCCTTTCGGTACTTGATTATATCATTCATTAATGGTTTATTTTATATTTAAGTAAGTTGTATCTAATCTCTTTTTATAACGTTGGGAATTCCTACATATCCTAATATTAAATAACTAAATAAAATAAATAAATAAAATCTTGTAAACATTCCAAGGAGGAGCTTTAGCAGTGAAGCAGAAATACATTTATACATTTATTAAAAAGAAATTAACCCCTTTATTTGCACTTTTTACCTCTCCCCAAGTTTTTTAATCAAAAAATTGATTTTCTCGAAGGTAATATGTAGAAAATGTAAATGTGAAAATGTAAACGTAGAAAATGTAGAAAACGTGACAGCATTTACTGGCCTTGGCTTATGAGGTTCATTGCCGGTGGATTCTCACCCTCCTTCAAACAATTTGGCACCAAGCAAAGATGGATGATCGAGACAAACATGACTCGCTAAACTGGCTTTGAAGTCTCTGATGAATTTCTGATGCTTTCACATCTTCATTGTGGAGAAACTTTATGATTATTCGTTGTTTGTTCCACTTTGGTCGACACATCGCTGTCCGCCATTTTGTTTAAACAAACAATCGGTTGGCAACCGGATGATTGGTGCTGCATTTGCATGACAGGCGATATTGCCATCCCAACAATGAAAGTTTAAATTTTTACAACAATGAAATTTACAAAAAATAAAGTCCAGGGCAAATTTGAACGCCCCTCCATGAATATACGTGCTATTTTCATACAAGTAAAATAAGCCTCCTAATCAAATGGTACAACTCAACGCATTTCAAGCATTATTTTTTGCACGGTGATCCAAAAAACATTATTTTTTGTTTAATTTGTTGCTGGTCCCCTATTTGCCTTCGGGACACAACCTTCGCTGAAATATATGAAATGTATCATGCTTTTTACACGCCTGAAGTTTCAAGATATTTCGTCAAGTATTTTTTTTAGACATTCGACAAAACGTCTAAATTGAAAGGTGTTCATATTATTCTATCCAACCCTGTAGTTAGGGCCAAATTGTCCCAATAGGGTCGGAATTGTTGGGGGTGCCAATCACTTGATCTTTAAAACTATGGCAACGTATGGCATGTGATATAACAATCGATTGGAAATGATGAGAAGCGAAAGGAGATAGATTCCGTACATTTTTTAAGGAATGTGGCTCTTTTACATTTTCTAAAGACTACGTACGAAAAAATCAATTTTTCGATTAAAAAATTTGGAACGGGGGTTAAAAAGTGCAGATAAAAGGGTAAAAATAAATGATCTCAGAGCTACCGCTACTTGCATATACCTTCCTCGGGAGGGTTAATTTCTTGTTAGCGTTTAATTTAGCTCAAAGGATTTAATTGTCAATCCTTTTCAGGTGGGGGGTTAAGCCGAAATGCACTATCGTATGATTTAATTTGTTGTATTGTTTCAATTGGAACTTTTCTGTCTAGTTAATTTTTTCATTGATGTTTGTCAAGGCTGTATGTAGAAATGTATGAAATTTCTCTTCAGATTTCCCTACATACAGCCGACCACAGTTAAACCAATCATTGATAATGAAGGTAAAGAAAACATAACCATGTTGCACCAAATTGAAAAGCAGTGTGTTTGTGAAAAACAATGTGAGCAAGTAACTTTCTTTATTAACGCCGGTTCAAGAACAATTAGTAATTTCTCGAGTGAATGGACTGAACTTCAGTTTTTAATGGAAATCTCATACCATTTCGAAGAATCTCTCGCTTACAACGAATATATGCTGATGCTAGACATTGTTGGAAACGTTGGCTTTTATTTTGGTTGGTCAATTCTGTCATTGGCTCACTTAATCTATGACTTTCATAGCGTCTGCTCAAAAAAGAAAGCGATTTTGCTCACCCGAGATATCATCAGGGAGAAAACAATCAAATTACTGCGCGCCAAAATGGAAGAAAAATCTCAAAAAAACAACTATCAACAATATTTGAAATCTTTTTTTCGTATTAGTTTTACACTTCAATCCAAGACTCCTATGTTTCTGCTTTTACTACTGCTGGCCATCAATCGTCTACTTTACTATCTCAGTGATCCAACACTCCAGGAACTAGATTTTGGCGATCCCATTGATGGACCACGCAGCAGGCGATTTCGTGTGTGCATCGAGAATGTGAGAATATGGGAACTAAAGGATTTGTACAAACTTCCGAAAACGTCATATTTCCTGGAACTTCTTGACAAAGAAGTTAATATAACAGAGATCTGGGATTTAACCAAACCGCTCGTAAAAGAATATGTAAGTAAAAAAAACTTTTCATTTCTTCTTTAGATTACTGACATATTCTTTAATCAATGCAATTTGAAATTGGGTTGTTTACATTTGTCTTTTGAAAAATATACTTTGAGATATTCGTAGTACGATATACACTGGATGATCATTTCCCATTACCAAAGTCTGATAGCCAGGTGCCACTATCTTCACCCACTTTTCATTCTAAGCTTTGACCATCTGACATGCTCATACACGATTTCTAATTCATTCAAGTGGTATTCTGTTTGATTGCTATTTGAAAATATACTGATATCACTGAGGCTACCTGCTTCTAAGTGTTCACTATCATTTGTTGTTAGTGAGCGACTCGATTGGCCAAACTATCTGACGTCAGACTATTTTCATTAATTATATAAATTAAAAAGGAATCTTTGAATTCTTGAGTTGAATTTTGCGACCAGGATTCGAACCATGGACCACAGTACCTAATTAATAAATTTTGGAACATAGCTCCTGTATTCAGCAAATCATTTAGAGCATGGCAGACACCCTACGTTGTAGTCTTTAGGACATTTGAAAACAGCCGTAGAGGTAACGACCTGATAACCGTAGTTCCTGGTTCGAAACCAGGTTACGAAATTTTTTATTTTGGTTTTCATCCTAATTTAGTGTCATGTTGCTTGTTTGGCATTTGTTTCAAAAACTGAAATTGTCTAAAAAAACTTCAGCCAGATCATGCAGTGTATGCCTCCAGTTTACCATTGTTAGATATACAATTTGATAATGAATTTTATTTTCAGGCTTTAAGTAAGTATACTAAAAAAGTATCAGTAAAAACAGTAAATACAAGATACGGCTACTGCAATGAATATTCAGTGGATGGTTTGAGTGAGTTTTTGTTGGACATTTGTACAATGAATGTGTGTATATAACACAAAATTGAAATGAAAAATATTTTAATTTTTAAGCACAATTTGGCCTAGAAATACTTCAGTCAAGAGGATTTTTCAACCTCAAAAGATCTCCACGGTTAAGCGATTATGAAATTGTAAGTAAGCTTTAATAATTTATTTATTTATTTATTTATTTATTTATTTATAGAAAAAAAAATTCTTACAGAATCCGACCAGGGCCAGTATGGCTCAAGGACGACATGTTAGGTCCCTGGTGGATTATACAATAAATGCACACTGGTAAATTAAACAGATCTAGGTTAGTGGGTTAGTAGGGTAATTTGAGAGATACTTCTTTAGACTATATTTAAAAGTAGTCAAGGAAAACGAAGAACTGATTTCATTAGGAAGGTTATTCCAAAGCCTAATGCCAGAGTTGGTTATACTTTTAGATTGATAGGTGTATTTGGTCAAAGGGATAGTTAATGTGTCCTTGTTGCGGAGATTATATGGACCGGGTTGTTTGGGATTAAAAGAGTTTTGGGGGAGCGAAGAGATAAGTTTGTTATTTAATGCTTTAAAAATAAAGAGAGCGAGATGAAAAGAATGTAAATAGTAAATAGAAGTAATGCCTGTTATGGGGAATAGATGCGAAACTGGATCGGATTTTTTAAATTTGAATAGAATGCGGACAAACCATTTTTGGATACGATATAAGCGCTTTAAATTAGTTTTAGTGGTAGTGCCCCAAAATTGAATACCGTATATGAGGGAAGATTGAATAAGGGCAAAATAAAGAAGAAGCAAAATGTTTTTTGGTAAATAATGAAGTCGTGAGAATAGACCAAGGCGGTAATTTAAGGTAGAGGCCAGAAAATTAATGTGGGCGTCTCAAGATAAGTTATATGAAAGGAAAATCCCCAGGAATTTAACACTTTTAACAGGGGCAAGTACTGTAGTGTGATATACTAAAGAAAAATTAAAGAGATCGAGCTTCTTGTTCTTTTGATGGAAAATAATGTATTTCGTTTTCTCGAGTTTTAAATGAAGATGGTTTTGTATATTCCAACTTCGTAAATTACTAAGAGCAATGTTAAGAGAATAGTCAGAGCAAAGTAAAGTTGCATCATCAGCGTAAAGAATCATGGTTAGCGGAAAAAGTGATGAAGGAAGGTCATTAATAAATAGATGGAAAAGCAGGGGGGATAGGATGGAACCCTGAGGTTAACGTAGTTGAAGTTTGATTACAGAGGAAAAGAGTGTATTGTCTATCTTTCAAGAAGCTGGAAATCCATTGAAGAGGGGGCCTCGAATATTATAGAGATTGGTTAGTTTAAATAATAAAAGATCATGAGGAATCGAATCAAATGCCTTAGAGTAATCTAGAAAAATTGCCGCAGTGATTTTGCCCTTGGCCATGTTAGAAATAATATGTTCGATTAGAATGCTTAATAATTCATCTACACATTCATAGACCATACGCCATGAGATAAGAGTATGCAAACTGAAAACTGCCATCACTCCGACGGTCGCAACTGTTCGAGAGCGGTTGCAACAATTCTCTCTAAAATAATGGGCTCTTCGCTTATTGTGTGCAACCGGACGCCAAGCCGAGAAGCATCAAAATGGCGGATGAAATTCAAGAAATTCAAATCTTTAGCTCTCTGATGTGCAATAACACTTTTTCCAACACTAAGGACGCTTAAATACATGATCTACAGGGGTTGGACAAAACAATATGAAAAACTGCGAAATAAGAAAAGTATTAACTAATAGGGACATGACCCTTCTTTTGCATTAACTACATCTTGTGTCCGTCCTTGGATGGACAAATACAAGTCTTAATCAACAGTCACAGGCTTACGTAGCCACTCCTGCAAAAAAGTCGCTAATTCAGAAAGTGTCCATGCTTAACAGTAGTAACGAGACAAGTCAATAGCATAGGCTTTTGCTGGCGTTTTCCAAATGTAAACACGTCCGTTTGTCTGGAATAATAGTGAGGTTAAGCAAACGCGTGTGACGTTTCAAATCTGAAATGACGTAGCATGCGATATCATATGTTCACGTTAACGTGAGTCACCCAACACCACCTAAAGAGAAAGCCTGAGCGCGGAAACGTCGTACATTGTTAAAACGTCAAAAGTACATCTTTAATCGCATTTCTACCGACAATAAGCCCTAAATTATGACTAGGTATGATGATGTAACAGTGTATGAAATTTTCGCGCTCAGGCTTTCTCTTTAGGTGGTGTTGGGTGGACTCACGTTAACGTGAACATATGATGTCACACGCTACGTCATTTCAGATTGAAAATTAAAAAATAAAGCCTGCTGACTACATCATCAAACATGGGCCGACAATCCAACTTTTATTGTTTACAACAAACCATAAAACGCCGATTAGGTGTCTTTTCGTTTGCAAACAATGAAAGTTGGATTGTCGGCCCAGATTCGATGACGCTAATCAGCAGGCTTTGTTTGTAAGATGGCGTTGAGTCTACACGTTAACGTCAAGGCCGCTCTAATATAGGTCGTGACAAGGCATCCCATCATGCATTAGTTCGAAGCAAAATGGCGGATCGATCTATCGAACTAAACAATCGAAAACTAATATCTGTGCTATCAGAACGATTTATAGCTGAGCAATCGGTCATTTTAAACGAATTTCAATTTTTAAATAGCAAATTTCTTGAGATCTAAGCAAAATGGCGGCCTTGTCATGACCTCTATTAGAGCGACCTTGGTTAACGTGAACGAGGACAACGAGAAAGACAGGCCTCGAAGCGGAAAAGTCACCTGACCATCGGGGTGCTAGCAACAATCCAACCTTCATTGTCTCTATCTTGGATGTAAACAGAGTGTTTTTCCAATTGTTGGAAGCAAGGAGGGTTGGATTATTTTTCGGACCCACATGGTAAGGTGACTTTTCCGCGTCGAGGCCTGTATTTTTCGTTGGCTTCGAACGTGAACATATGATGTCACATGCTACGTCATTTTCAGATTGGAAACATAACACGCCTTCGCGTTTACGTGCTGCTTAACCTCTCTAATGTGAACGACGATTCGTCTGACCAGACAACGTTCTCCCATTGTTATTGTGTCTAATTTCTATGCTCGTGACACAACGTTTCAATGCACTGCATGGCGTCACCATTGGTTTTGGAATAGCCGCTCTGCCGTGTTATGTTCGCTGCATGCAATTTCGCTGGGTAATTGTTATTATTAGTTTTATTATCACACAAATCGTAGGATTACAAGGATGATAAAGACATGAATTTATGGACAATACGAGGCCTTTTCAAAAAAGTATCCGGATTGAGGCTATAAAAAAATAAACGTAGAACTCGCTGCACCTTTTTCCTATCCGGATCGTGTGACGACATTTCTGCTGATAACGTAATGAAATTTGCAGCTGTTTATCACGACCTTTTCTTAGCACAAGTAATAATTTAATGAATTAATTTGCTGAGGTCGTGTGTAGGAAAGCAGGAGGGAAATTGTTTTAAATTTAATCAAATCATAAATTGATAATTGAATATACAAAGATAAAGTTCGGCACTGATGAAAAGTTCAAAGTTCCTTCGTCACAATCGTTCCTCCAAGATTTCCACGTCTGGTAAGGGTGTAGAGGGAACCGGGCCTCGATGCAGAATCGTTGCGAGATTGGGCGGAGTCCGTTGCCTCTGGGTAGCACAATCTCTGAAGGTGGCGACCCTACTGTAGTCCAACACTGTCCGAAAAGAAATGTTTAAAACGATTAGAGCGAATTCGGTGAAGGAATATGACGAGTTTTGGAAGAAACAACTTTTCATTTAATTAAGAAAGACAGGCGACATGAGAAGAGTTTTTAAGTCCTATACTTAAATTCTTAAGTAAAATTACAATTAGCCTAAGTCTAATTGAGGAAATTATGCCAGTACCCTCAATCTGAGAAGAAGCAGCCAAGCGCGGCTGCAGCGAGAGATCTCCGCGCGGCTCGCGCTTGCAATGTTGAGGTCCTCTGATCGCTGGCTCGGTGTGGCACTCGAATCCTGTGCGTTACCGTCTTCACTCAGGGCGATCTCGATATGGGATGTCTTGTTGTGGCCTTGGATGCTCGTCGTAGACGTTTCTCGGTCGTCGGGCGTGCTGGCTGCGAGGGTCACTGTCGATATCCCTTGGTCGTCTATTAATCCGCAGGGCTCCTTGTCGGGAACGATGAGGCGTTCCTGAGGGGTCTGAAGGGTTATGTCACACAAGGCTGCGGTCGTCGTATCGCCGAACTCGCGGTTCCAATGTTCCGCTACCTTGTCGTCGCTCACTCCCGCTGAAGCGTCGGCTTCCGTGCTTAGACCTCGGTGAACAGTCAGGGGAATCTTTCCTTGAGATCCATTCCGGTAAGAAAGGGTTCCTTCATTCGTCTTGGCTGAGTCACTGGAGCGAAACTTTCTATTAGCCGAATTTAAACATTGAGCACTTGCCTGGAGGTTAGATTGAGTCCGTCGTCCAGAATGTTCCTTCGACGCAGTCTTTCTCTTCGTTCGGGGCGCCCTCAGTTGTACCTTCACGTATGAAAGTGATATTTCCGACGTTCGGTTTCTGGGCCTAAAGAACCTCTACGCGCTGGCCGTCTTCTTTTACGGTAGAGAAATGCTGGCTCCAACTTCCATCGTAGGAGAATCGGCTTCGCTGGCTCGTCCTTGAATAATGCTCTCCATTCCTTCGTCTAGCGTCGTCTCGGGATGCTTTCTGATTTCTTCCTTCCTTCGCCCACCTTTTATTTCGTTTTTTAATGAGTCGTTCTTGTATACACCTTTTCACGGGCAAGAACGGCTCACTTCATCCTTCTCGAATCTTCTGTCTTTCTGTTCTGCTTCACGGGTGGCGGGTAGATGAATTTCTTCTCTTTTGGCTGCTTTATCTGTCTTCTTCATCTACCTTTTCTTTGAAGGCGAGTCGGATCGTCGGTTTTGTTTTTCCTTCTTTCTCGCTCTCGGTCGACGATCTGACACTGTTAAGAGTGCCGCGTGCAATTGTAGTAACACGCTAAAGTAGAACGTTTTTCTTTTCTCGTCGCGTGGTGAAAATGACTGGAAACATTGAGCAACGACATTGCCAAATTTTGTTTTAAAATCGGTAAGACCACAACGGAGTGTTATGAATTGCTAAAACAAGCACTCGGCAATGATGTTATGAGCCGAATGCAGGTTTTCGAATGGCTCAAGCGCTTTAAGGAGGGTAGAGAATCGGCAAAAGCGATTCGCGGCCTGGTCGGCCTTCAATGTCAAACAGTTAATAAACAATTCTACCTTGGCGTGCTGAGGAGGTTACGTGATGCAGTTCGACGGAAACTGCCAACAATGTGGGCTTCTGGAGATTGGATTCTGCACCACGACAACGCATATCGTGCAGCAATTCTTGACAAAACACCACATCGCTCAGGTCAGGCAGCCTCCCTACTCACCTGATCTAGCTCCATGCGATTTCTTCGCAATTCCGAAGATCAAGAAAGAGCTCAAAGGACGGAGATTTGAGGATGTGGACGTGACAACACAAAATGCGACGGCGGAGCTCTTGGCCATCCCAAAGGAGGCATTCCGACCAATGGCAGCAACGTGGGCTAAATGCGTTGCTGCAGATGACTAAAAATTTATGCGAGTTCGAACTGTATTTTTTTGTAGCCTCAATCCGGGTACTTTCCCGACAGGCCTCACAAGACAAGTATGAAGTATGGCATTTTTTTGGATATTCATAATCAAACATCTTGGTAACCTCAAACGACCAAGTGATGAAACAAGATGAGTCGGGACAATCCCTGTTGCCCAGATAATCACAGGACCTATTCTCAGTGTTTTAAGGGTCCAAAGGTGTTTAAGTTCTTCTGCTAATGCTTGGTACTTCTGTAATTTCATTATGTAATTATTGCTGAGATCACGGTAAATGAGTAGGGCTATGTCGATAAGGAAGACGTGATGGGTCTCTCGATTCCATAATATGATGCCCGGGCGGTTCGCTGGGGTTTCTCTGTCGGTGATCACGGATCGGTCCCATAGTAACTTGTGTTCTTTATTTTCAAGAACGCTTTGAGGGATGTAGCTATAATAGGGTACAGAATCTGCTATTAATTTGTGTTGACTAGGTAGATATTGGTGAATAATTTTGGCAATATTATTTTGTCGTGGCAAATATTCTTCTGCAGCTACCAACGATGTGGTCTATTGTCTTGCCTTTAGCGTCACATCGTCGGCATTCAAAGTGATATCAGGTAGTTTCATAACATGTCGCTGGTAATTTCTGGTAGCAATGACACCATCCTGAGTGGCTACCATAAACGCCTCGGTTTCTCTGAAGAGGATTCCCTGATGAAGCCATGTGTTCGATTCAAGATAATCGACAGTAAGAGTAGATATTTCACGATGGTGTTTCCCGTGGATGAGTTTCGATGCCTAGCGCTCCTTTAGCTGGTCAGTTGTCATTATTGAGATTGGCAGACCTGTACCAACCAAGTGGAGTGGAGTGTAGCCAACGTCTGCTTTTACAATGGCAAGATGGAGAAGCGAGTCTGCACGCTTGTAAGAAATATTCACGAAGATAATGAGTCTGTCTATTATGGAGTATTTGTAAGCTTGTCGGTCCTCTCCCCCTCTTTCCTTGGTAGGGCCATGCGTTCAGTACTGGAGATGGGATGGTGACTATTGCGACGTGTTAGAGTTTTCTAATTTTGCGTTGTAGATTGTCAAGGTCTGTGTTGGTTCATTTTAGTATTCCGAAGCAAAATGGAATATGACGGGTATAGCAAATGTCTCAACTGATGGTCTCAACTGTATTAAGGCCGTTCAGTTCTATTTTCAGGATGCGGTGCAATCTGTCTTCAAAATGACATACAAGATCTGTTTTAATCTTGATATGAGAAATTCTCATTGACTGCTTTATGTCAAGATAGCGGTATGTATCCTCATTATTCATGGGTAGAATGGCAGAGTGCAATCTGGTAATGCCTGTCATGATTCTTTTTATATATACAGCCGCTTAAGTCGATGCGCATGAGCAGTGTATCTCCAGCAACTCCAGACGGAAAAAAACAACAGAAAGACGATATGCAGTCTCATCTTACTTTAGAAGACGTTTTGTCTAAACAACTTCATTCGTCGGAAAAGATGAATCCAACAAGAAAAAAAAGATTATCTACCTTGTACAATTTGACGAGATTGATTTTCGAAAGCGCTACCGGTTATCGCACAAAACTTTTGTGAAGGAGATCAGCAAGCGTGTTGTTGTTTAGTCGCCATGGCCTTGCTTGGAGTCAAATGTGACCATGACGTCAGGTCAAATACGAGTCATAAGTCACCAACAGTTGCTTAACTCGCTCTTTTGCAAGTGAGGCTTGAAATTTCAACTTCGTTTGAACCTGATTGGTATTCATCAACATTTCAAGGCAGCAGCTTGACTAAGCTGTAGCGTAAGCCAAATGCCGTTGTGTCATTGGTTCAAAGTTTCACGTGACCAATGAAGTGTATATGACCGGTCTTCACGGTCATGTTTTCCAAGCATGGCCATGGCGACTAAACAACAATGCGCTTGCTGATCTCCTTCACGAAAGTTTCGTGCGATAACCGATAGCGCTTTCGAAAACCAACCTCGACAAGTTGTACAAGGTAGATAATCTTTTTTCCTTTTGGATTCATCCGTTTGCGACGAATGAATTTGTTTAGAAATAAAACATCTTCCAAAGTACGAAGAGACTCCATTAGTCCTCATTGTCTGTTATTGTTCTGTAAATTTACACACTTGTTTGCGAAATTTATGGATTAAATGTTTGCGAAAAAATACTAAAATGATTGCGAAAACCTACTAAAGCAATGTCAAAAGGTTATATTAGCTTTATTTTTAGAATTTTTTCTTAAGAATTCGCCAGGTCACTAGGAGCAAAATCACGAAAGTTCCGTGCCGTTGAACACCGGCTACGGACTGTCATGATTCTCCGGACTTCATTTCGGTATGGCCGGCCGTAGCTACAAACGAGATGTGGTTTTCGCGATTTTTTCCTTTAGCGAAATTATTAATAAATATCTTCTAAAAATAAAGTAACTTATTTACATATTAAGTGGAATATTGAATTCGAAGCATGTACCTAACTAGGGAGGCCGAAATCGTTTGGGAAAATTAGGGAACGCTAATCTGAACTTCTACCATATCTGAACGCGAAGATGTTTTAAGAAAAATTTAAAAATTATGATTTCATAGAAGATAAGAAATGTATTGCTAATCAATTATACACACCTTACTAAACTTCGTTGACACAAAATCACGATGTATCGCGGTACAGTAATCCATTTGTTACGAAGGCACAGGTCTTGGGGAAATGAAAACACTTTTGGATAATTTACATTGCAATTTGGTACACAGCAAGTGTACTACTGTCGGCACGCCACGAGAAGACCGCTGAGTTGCTTAATGTGCTCGTATGGTATGAATCTATTCAGTGTTGGGAACAAACGGCCAAATTTGAGTCGATCCATGTTTCATCGATGTAAACAATAGGACGATATTCTTCTCTTTTTTCATATTTCTCATGTATGTGCCTCTCCATGCAAACGTTTTCATGTGTTTGGAAACACGGCCAGAACTCATTTTTGCGCTACATTCAGTTACAAAATGTTAAGACCACCCTGCACTTTCATCTCCTTGCTAGACATTTTATTTTTGTTTTTGCAAAATACAAGGTTTAACAGGCATTTCGAGTTAGGATTACAATAGTAGTATACAAGCACTGTCATAAAACAAATTAGCATTGACACATGTCAGAACAAAAGAAAGTTATACGGCATCAAAGCTTGGAACAGTGTGTCACAAAGTTAGGACCACTGTTAAAATGTTAAGTCCATCCACTGATTAATATTTTGTTACGTCACCCTTTGCTTTGATAACTGCTACAATACGGTGAGGCATGCTGGCAACAAGGTTTGTATATAATTCAGGACTGATATTAGACCATTTCTCAATCAAAACGTTCTCCAAATTTTGTTTAGTGCGAGGTTTCCTTATCTGAACACGTTTTTTCATTTGTGACCATATATTCTCAATGTCTCTTTCTTCAAGCCAGCGTTTGGTAGAAGTAGCGGTATGACATGTTGCTCCATCTTGTTGAAAAATGAAGCGCCGACGGCAGTTTTGCAATAGATGGCAAAAGTGAGGTTTCTAGAATATCACGGTACTTTTCATCATTCACAGTCCCGTTAACAATCTGTAAAGAACCAGTGCCAACACCAGACATGCATCCCCAAACCATTAGCTTAGCTGGAAACTTTGAGCTGCGTCGAACGCATAAGGCAAGTATTCTTCACCCTTCCGTCTAATCACTTTGCGACCAACACTTCCAAAACAAACCTCAAAAGTTGATTCATCACTAAATATTATGGTGTTCCACTTCTGAACAGACCAGCCCTGACGCTCCTTTGCCCATGCCAGTCGATTTGCTTTTTGTTTTTCAGTCAGAAGTGGTTTTGATTTTGGGTTGCATTATTTATAATCCATCTTTGCAAGGCGCCGTCGACACGTAGCAGTTGACACATTGTTGCTAATAACGTCACACCAGTCTGGTGCTATTTCAGGAACATGTGCACGCCTCAGAACAGTGTCATCACGTTTTGTTGTGGATGGAGGCTGTCTGGTTGACTTCTTTAGAACAATAGTTCCACTTTCATTATAACGTTTAATGGTGTTTAACACACCTGTTTTACTGACATGTAATTCCTTAGCTATTTGTCTGCTGCTGTGTCCTTTTTGATGACTTAATTATAACTCTCCTGATTTCCAAACTACTGCTATATCCCTACTGGCATGACGTCAGAACATAGACGTGATGTAGACCACTTCTGATCGCCCCAAGCACGGTGCTCGTTACACCACTCTAATCTCTTCCGTCGATGGAGTGGAGATAGTGGAATGCATTTGACAGGCTTCCGTGCATACAGCCCAACATCATTCAACCAAACGGGAAATGGTTCTGGCAGAAACATGAGTGCCTGTAGCAGCGGCAAGATCTGCGGCTATCTGTGCGGGTGTCTGATTTCTTCCTCTTTTTGCTGAAAGAGCTATGCTACGGTCCTACCGAGCGGTTGCGCTCCTTCCATGACCACCTCTATACACTCATGGCCAGGCGCGCACTGAGATGGTAAGCAAGTGGAGTGGGAGTGGCGGCGGTGAAGTGGAGTGAAAGTGGCGTGGCGTGGCGTCCGTCTGGTGCCACTCGTCTCCGACATGTTTAATTTTCAAGTGGCATGCCACTTCGCTGCCTCTTGCTAGTACACATTCGAGTAGGCAGAATGCGAAACAGCGGTGTTACTATGAGAAATTTGTGTCTTTCTTTTAAAGCACAGGACATAGTATTTCAAGTAATTTGCAAAATGTTACTTTCTTCATTCGGTAAAAAAGTTTGAATTTATCGTCGATTAAATTTAAATCATGTCTATATAAGTTATATATTCCATATTTTTATTTATTTATTTTGCCAAAGAGGGTGAATCCAAGGACGTTTTTTTCTGCGATGATTTTGTATATTAAAATTAGCAAGTTGCACAAATAACAGAGCATCTTCATCTACTGAGGACGACATACTAAGTGGCAAGTCGGTGACACGATATGATACTTGCCACTTCAGTGCGCGTTAAATCTCTTCGACACCACTTCGCCACCATTCCACTCCCACGCCACCTTGTTGCCACGCACCACTTCTTAACCACGCCACTGCCACGCCATCTCAGTGCGCGCCTTGCCTAAAGCGGATCCTCTAGTGACAGCAGTATTTTTTCCAACGAGAAACTGTGGCGAGCCCCCACCCCCGCAGTGGGTAATTTTATCACTTAAACACAAGACTAACAAGTGAAGGGGTGAGAGTCGCAAGGGTTCGGGACCAAACTTATGAAAGAAAACCTGATACTGCTATGTTACGATTCACAACACATTTATTTGTCATTACTTTCAGTACAGTATCTCATTTACATAAAATTCTTGTTTCTTTAACTACGAAATTGACCAAGGGCCCTTGTCATTCTTATCTACTGACTAAATACATTTCATTCATACCCAATATCAATATTCATTACAGTTCTACTATGTACTGCTTGCACGGGGAGTTAAAAACCGGCACACCTACCCTCTATGGGCCTTTTTCACGTTTACGAGACTTGAGAAATGGCGGCGTCCTTGGCAGATTGAAAACGAGGCTGACGGGTGAAATTCACACACGGGAAAGCACTGTATGTGCTAATTTATAGATTAATAAAGACGTAACTGTTTAATCACTGGATTTTAACTCTGGATATTTCACGGATTCACTTGATGGATTAAGATTAGTTAAGAAAGAGGCTATTGCAAATAACTTTGTGTTGCGAAATAAACCAAATCGAGTGACTAAAGAAAATCACTTCAAAAATCACTGTACTATCATTACTTTTATTTATTTATTTATTATTTCGTTAATTAATATTAAAATTTGATATAAATTATATTGAATAAATTCATGGATTAAACATATACATTTTGTATAATAAATTTTATTAATTGAAATCAATTAAAATTATATTGGGATGTTATTTTTTATTAGTTTTTAATTTTCATTTTTTGTTTTTATTATTTGTTATATTTTTATATCAATATGGCAAGATCAATTAATCAATCAATTAATTAATTGATCTTAACATTTTACATATTGCATTTCTGTGTGCAAGTGAAATAAACAATATAAATGTAAACGCACTGGCAATGATTGTTTATTGCAATCTATGCAATGAAAATAATAATACATTCTATGACAAAAAGCTAAGAGAGATAGTTTAAGAATCTCCTTCCATAAACCAAGTTTATGACGAACGTCAAGACTACCCAATATGACAATTTGACAGAATAAATAAAAGTTCAAGTATTTAGGAGAATTTAACAAAACGGATCAGAGAAAAAAGCTTTTAAAGCAAGAGTCAGTGAGATGAAATCGGCCTATTTCCTCACCAAAGATATCTATAAGAAGTCAATATCATTCAACGCTAAACTTTGGCACTAAACAACAGTAATACGCCCAGAAGCACTTTATACAGCTAAGTGTCTGACCCTGATGAAAAAAATGTTAACTCAAGAACTGAAAGTAGCTGAAAGAAAAATATTAAGAAAAATGTTGGGGTCAATATTTAAAGTACGTCGCAACAATGAAATATACACACATACTGAAAAATTTTTATTTTCCATTAGGAAAAGGAGAATAGTTTTTTATGAAAATCTTGAAAGAATAAACCCCAATAGTCTCACAGGAAAAATTTTCAAATATATGTCAAAATTGAAAATAGCCAATACTTGGATAAATGAAACACAAAAGGCCATAGAAGAATTACAAATTTCAAAATCAGACATATAAAAACCTACACCACATAAAATCAGGTTGGTACAATCAAAAGGCTTTCGGGAAAAAATGAGGAATTAAAAAGGCGCATTTTGGACTCAGGAAAGGAATAATAATGAGTTGAAAAGAACGTAGTCCATTGCGGGTTATTCAACAACACAACAACAACGACGACAAAATAAACCTCATTTGTCAAATGAATTTGAAATAATGATCATCACTGAAGAAAGAACTGAAAATTTTTATATATATCCTGAAAATTGTAATTTGCATCCTGAAAATAATGAACAGTTTGATTTGATCAACAGTTTCCAGATTTCTCTCGGTTCCTTAAGACTTGGACCTAACAATTTCTTTTACATCCTTCAGTGATATCTGTGGTAGTGCATTTAAAAAAAGGGACTGAATAAGCATTCATTCCTTCGCAGCAAGCTGCGCTTCACCAGTCAGCCTCGCTTTCGGTCAAGCATGAGCGCGGCCATAATCTCGCGGTTTCTCGTTTGAAAAAGGCCCATTATTGGTAGAGCATGCATGAGGGGATTAGTGCCCTCTGGTGTTTCGACAGTGAGCATTAGAATATTGGCTCAGCTGAGATAACATATGCATTCACCCTATACCCCCGTATCAAGTATTCCGCATTAACCACTCATGGTGGGTAAGTGTGAATACGGATACGTCGGCAAAACTGGGCCTTGAGGCTCTACAATACTCATACGTGTCTTGATCACGACTGTGAGAATGTACTTAAAGAAGCACTCATTATTTTTGCTCCACTGTATACCAGGTTTCCCAGACAAATGCTAGGCTTCTATTAATACAGGTAGGGTGCTTAACCGGTCTACTACAGACTAAATTACATAAAATTATAGTTGACCGCGAACGGTGTCTCATTCCCTTTTTACAGTGAGTCTTGGCAAACAATCAGTTCGGCGGAGTTGCGTTCGCTTCCCACGCATTACATCGCGACGTCGACGCTAGTTAAAACTTCAGTCAATGCCATAGGCGGGAGGACCAATGCCACCGCTGTTTATTTTTTTTTTTAACTTCAAATTAGTTCGAATCGACCGCCATCGTGTATGGAAGTAAAGCAAAGTCAACTCATCAACTCCATCCCTGTAACGAACATGTTTACTATTCCTTGAATTCTTGCATACCACCCCGTTTCAGCTTTTCAAATTCTGGGTTCCAAAATGAGAAAGGCTTCCGCATCACAAGTTCCATTTGAAATTTCTTATCTCTGGAGATCAGTGGCCCCGGTAGTCTTGTTCGAATCGCTCAAAAACATCGTAAATAAATGACGACATCGTTTATAAAAACAAAATTATTACAAACAAATTTATAAATCGACACATCTTACATATAGTTCGTGTCCTGCATCTCATGGCTTCAGACAATTTTTAACCATTGCAACTGTAAAACACGGGCCGCATACGAAATTCATCTCTACCCTTCGAGGAATTTTTTTCAAAAAAAACAAAAAACTAATAATAAACAATGTGCATAGTCACGTCACGAACCTTCTCCGAAAACAATCCCTTGTCGGAAGCTGAGATGATCTTTTCCAATGACGTATATTAAAGATAGACTCCGAATCCTATTGTTGTAACTTGAAGCAAATTGGGAAGCTCCATGCCCAGAACTGTCATGGCTGAAAGTGAGTGAAGATGATACAAAACACATGGCTAAACACGAGAGTATCTGATTAATAATTCTTTCACACGCCGGTCACGGACTGATAAGTTTATCTTTTCGTTTACTTTGTATTTGAAGTATTTTATCATTATATTTTATAAACAATTTTTCGATCATGGTTTCAATTTCAATTTCGTTTCGATTGTCTTTCAGTAACGTATTTTCATTTTAGTTACGTATTTTTGATTTATTTTTGTGGAAAATGATTCCTGATCCTTTTTCGTGTCTGTTTGTACAGTCGTACGCAGAACAACTTTGAATAATGGTTTTGAATTAATAATTCCTCGGGGCCCAAAATCTTCAAAAACAAAGCAGCCAGACAGCTAATTACTCCACGGCTCACTCCTGCCCAGAACTATCATGGCTCAATTTGCCTCACTTTTTGCCGCTGTTAACAATAGGATTCGGAGTCTATCTTTAATATACGTCATTGATCTTTTCTCAGAAAAACTGCCAACAATTACAACTCCAACAAGGGACCGCTTACGATCGTTTACAGAGCCTCTCGACAATCGCTGACAAACAATCGTTTTATTGTTACCTTTTTCCACAACTATCTCTATAACTCAACAATAATAAACACACACGTAAATTCCTATAATAAATCGACTCCCCTATACCACAACAAATATAACGATATAACCAGTATTTTAGCATAACAAAACAAAAGTACAACGACCATACCCCTATCCTTTCTTTTTCCCTTTCGCCGAACACACGTGACTTTCTTGAACGTCACAAAACAACTCTTTTCGCAAAGCCCATTGCTCGTGCAACTTCAGTCCCACTTTGCCTGCCTCAGGCAACACCACCTAAAGAGAAAGCCAGAGCGCGGAAACGTCATACATTGTTACATCACGATACGAAGTCATAATTTAGGGCTTATTATTGGTAGAAATGCGATTAAAGATGACTTTTTATGATGATGTAACAATGTATGAAATTTTCGCGCTCAGGCTTTGAGTAGAGGTGGTGTTGCCTCAGGCCGTCAACAGCTCGTCCACGATCGTAATCATCAAATGACGATATGTGACAGAGGGATTGGCAATTTTCAGTAATGTTCGCAAAACACCTGCACGTGCATTCGCCCTAATACTCCACGGCTACTGATTTTCACTGAACCACAGCTCATTGGACTCGTGATTTTTATTCAAATTATGCAACTCGAACAACAGAGTATCGACCAATGCTTTGACGCGTCCTGCAATATTTTCCAGCGCTCTTAAATAGCGGAATGTACATGTTTCTTAGCAATTATCAAGCAGTGTAATTAAAGCTAAAGACGACGATATTAAGAATTAATTTGAAAAATCGTTTTCGATGAA
>JAHWFO010003929.1:0-13935 GCA_023313115.1 Rhysida immarginata | reverse complement strand
TTATTTCTAGGAAACTATTTCCTTATACAGCATTGTGACTGTGTTCTTTTCCGAAGCATTTCCACTGAAATTGAAATTGCCCTTCAGTTTTCCCAACTTTTTTCCGAATATATAAATATGAACTGAAATCCATTATTTGTAATGCCTTAAAAAAAGTCTCGGACGACTTTTAGCAGGGTTATTGTTAAAAATTTCCCAGTGATTCTGCAGTGTTGGTTATTACAAAATATTGGTCACATGGTGCCAAATTCGAAGTGTAGAGGGAGGAAACTGCATGAAGAAAATTTTTTTGCCACAACAGACCTTAGCACCGTTGTTAATTTGCGGTAAAAGCTATACATCTCCCCTTCCAATCCTCTGATTAGGAATCTGTTGTCCAAGTGCTCACGGACATCAACATCGAAGTGAGCAGGCGCACCGTCATGTTGCAGCGACATTCTCTCGCGGACAAGATCATCTCGTGACGCCTGAAATATATATTTCCAAACTTTGCTTGTCTATCTCGGAATATCTCACATCAGAATAATCTTCCATCTGTAGAATTTGACCCTAAAGATTTGAGACATCCTCTATAGTAACTGACTACACACATATTTTCCGGTAATTCCATAACCACTATAGTGCCCTGCGAGAAAGAAAAAGGAAACGGGCGCATGCGTAATATGCGTGCTTATGGATTGTAGATATCTGCTTTATTCAGAGTTCCTGAAACATGGTGGCCTGTATTTCCTATAAGTTTATTTTTTCAAGGAAAATTATAAATATTTAAGTTGGATCCATAATTTAAATTTTTTTGACTATTTAAAGGAGAATGGACATGGAGATAATGATGATACAATGACAAAATAAACCATTAAGACAACCGGAATATCTTATTCGACCTATCTATCGCCTATTGGCAGATTGGTTTCGATTTTGTTTCAACTGCGATTTCACTAAAGGAATATCAGGAAGAAGTAATACTTCTGCCCGTTTCTGATTGGCTGAACAAGTTTTACTCATTTGCGCATGTGCAATTTCCTTTTTTATTTCGTGCCGGGCACTATAAAAACAGAATGAAATGCATTGGAGTGCATGTGGAAGACCTCTTGCCTACTTTAGTATATTTCATGTGGAATTTATTCCGGAAGGATGAGTATCGTGTAAGCACTGCTTACGTCCCACCTGAACAGTCGACTTCACTGTTCGATTGGAGTGGTAAATTTATTCTTAATCCAGTAAATGGTAAAAAATTGATGAGAAAACTTTCATCAATTAATTAATTTCTCATAAATAACCCCATCGGAGTACACAGTCAGTTGCAATATGATGTTTTTCGCGCTAACGAAGAGTACATGTATTTGTACGAGGGCGTTTTGAAAAGTAATGCCTTCATGCTATAGCTTTTTTATTTGGTAACCGATTTTCAAAATTTCAGAATCAGGTTGTATTTATCCTATTTCTTAGCGTTGTTGTGGTTAAAGAGTTTTTTATTAATATTAAGATTCACATTACAACTTTTCTTTAACGGAATAGCATCGTTCTAAATATCGCACAATCAAATATCAGGGTTTTTTTTCTCTTTCCTATTACTTCTAGATCTAGGGAGAACGCTCGTTTGGTTAACGTCGATCCTTTTTCTTATTTCGAGTATTTCGAATTCATTAAATAGTGATTCAAGAGTTCCCGGTTCAAAACTAGCCAAGAAGCAAGAGGTTTTACCTTGTCTTCAGGATGAACATCACTAAGCTCGGAATTCATCAAACCTGAACCTGGTCCTACGAGGATTAGTAGTCTTCGGACACAATTACATTTCCTAGTTGTGAGTAGACGTCGGGGGGGGGGGGGGCGCTGGAAGAAGAACTTCGGCGGAAGTCGCTACGTGGACCTACAGGCCAGACGTCTCCTTCAATCCAAGCGTCGGAGATCCTCCTTCCAATCGCCGGTTCGAATCTCAGCAATCTTCCTCCGGCGGGGCTAGAAATGAACCCCAGACGGAGGATTTCCTTAAGTTCAGAAAAAGAAAAGTTCGACGTGGGCCTTATTGTAGCATGCGCCCATTTACGAAATCATTTCTCATTGTCCTTTTTCAGGGAAGAACGTTTTCGATCAGTCCAAACTTCCTTTTCATACGGTATAATCTTTCCTTATATCTATACTAGCAGAGGTACCCGGCGTTGCCCGGGTTAATTACACTTATAGGTAAAGAGATAGATCTCAAAAAATTAAATCATAACTCCCAATTGGTTAAATAATTTTTATTTATTTATTTATTTATTTATTTATTTATTTATTTATATTTAACTCCAGTAACCATAGAGTGGCATTAGTGTCCCCATACAGGCAGAGCCCAGGAGGGATTACAAAGTAAATAAAACATATAATGAAGATATTGGATAAAAATAAATAAGCACATAAATCAGAGAAATGTGATCTACAATCATTGGTGAAATAATTTGAACAGTGATATAATACATCAAGAACCAAATAGGAGGTAAAAGATTATAAATAATAGATTAAATGCTACATAAAAATATCAATAAAGTTACAAGAGTTAAGGTCTTGAGTATTGTAATTTTTGATTAAAATATAAACAGGGTCAATCTTGCAGCTATCAGTGTGATAGATCTGTGTGGTTAACTTAACAGGTAAGCGGCTATTAGGACGATAGTGTTGTATACCTATTCTATTCAGTAAAAAGGATCAAATACTTTGTTATTTAAAACTGATCTAAGAGTTAAATTTAAGTTTTTTGATACAAGGTTATCTAAGGTTAACAGAGAATAATCCATCAATACATTATTTTTATGAGCAGTCTTGTTGTTTGATGAGCAAAATTTTATGAAGGAATCATGCTTTCTTGCAATTTTTAAGTAATAATAGTTTGAGAAACCACTGAATCAAATAGGTAAATTATATAAAATTCTTGGCAATACTACGGCTTGTTAAATTTTAAAAATTGCATAAGAGTTTTTGTAAATGTAATATAACCTCTTTAAACATCCAATTTTTTTTAGTAATTTCCAACAGTAGATGTTCACAATGATGTTTGGGGGAACCATTACAATTGAAGAACACGCCCAAATCTTTTGTATAAGGAACAAATTGTAGTAGAGACCCTTGTAGAATATATCTAAATTTGACTGAATTAGTCCTTCTTGTGAATCTGATCATTCTAGATTTCTCTGCACTTAATTGGAGACCATTTTTTTCAAGCCATTGATGAACCTTAGTGATTTTCTCCTGAAGATTCAGAGCATGAGATAGAATCACTTGTAAAACATTGACCTAAATCAATCATGTAAAAATTAAACAAAATGGGCCCAAGGGGTGATCCCTGAGGTACTCCACTATAAATTTTTCCGAGGATACGATCCGACTGCGAGTGGGAAAGATAAAAGCATCTGTTAGAGAGCATAGACCTCAACCAGGATATTATCAACGTATTTACACCTAGGCAGTCAAGCTTGGATATTAGTCGCCTGTGAACTACAAAATCAAAGGCTTTACTAACATCAGCGTAAAAAACATCCAATTGGGAAGAAGATTCTGTGGCATCAGCAATATCAATTGCTAGATGAGCGAGATTAGTTAAAGTTGATTTACCTTTCACAAATCCATGCTGTTATCCATATTAAAGCTAGCGAAGTGGGCGCGAAGATATTTCGCTACGAAGCTTTCTAGTAATTTAGCAGGAAAGAAGAGAATAGTTATGGGACGATAGTGTTTTAATAACGAAGGATTTTTAACCTTCGGGACAGAAACTATCGGGAAGACTTTCCAAGACACAGGATATTTACCAGTGGATACTGAACGATTGAATAGAATGGACAGAAGAGGTACAGCAAGAGTTTCGATCAGTCCTTTGAAAATAAAATCAGGAATATCTTCAAAAATACATTTTATACTTGTTCTGGTGAATTTACCAAGGAGTATAACTTCTTGTGGAGTGATATCATTGAAGTGACTATTAAAATTATTATTACAATGAAGAGTGGTTAAATAGTTAATTGTAGAGGTATCTAAATCATTGTCAGAATCGTTATTAAAGATTTTTTTGAAAATATGAGCATAAGTCTGTGAAGAAGTGTTTGTCATTTTGGTAACATGCTTTAGTATCATTCTTTTGACGGCCTAATAACTTATTAGTTTCTTTCCAAAACAGCTTAGGGTCTTTATGAATGCCAGATAAAATATTTTGTATGTATGAATTATAATCATCCTTATAACTGGTTTTAAAAGCTTTCCTGCATTGACTGAAAAGTTCGTAATCAAGCGAATCAAGTGTATTCTTAAATCTATTGTGGGATTCAATTTTACTTTTCCATAGGATCCTAGTTGGATTTGATACCCAGGAGGGAAAAGAATTATGTTGCTTTCTTCGGTGCTGTTTTCCTGAGTTATTTAGAGGGACAAACCTAAGAATCCCTATCTTAATCATATCTAGGATATTATTCCAAATCAGATCCGGTTCAGGAGTGTTATTAAGAAAATCCCAATCTATATTTTTAATGAACGTGTATAAAACAGGAAAGTCTGCTTTTCTGAAATTAAACTTATGTTTATCATTTTTACAAGAAGAATTATTATAATATAGTAAAGGGACACAGATATCTACTGCAGGATGGTAGCTGTCTTCTTTAACAATGGGGTATTCTGCTCGCTTTACTGTTAATTGAGTATTTGCTAGAACTTTATGAAGTGTTTTGTTGTGATCATTTAAAATAGTGTTACCTTGAATTAATAACTCAATCAATACAACACAGAGCAAAGGGACTATCCATTCTACGAAAAATACGAAAAACAGCTAGTCCAGGTGATATATCGGAGCATCTAAACTCTTCTTGACTTGCCTTACCACTGCGGAGCATCACCAGATACTTTAGACTCAAGTTTTTCTTCCCTTGGCGTAGAAGCTCTTATACCCTATTGCTCTATTCGAAACTGCCCTTGTCCAGATGTTTCAAACGCCCGTATAGCTTTTTCTGTTTTAGTTGCAGAGTTTCTGTCACGGCTTTCCTGCAAGCCTCTGTGCATGTGACAGCAGAGAAAGATGAGGATCGTTTGGATTAACAAATAACTTTAATAGTCAATGATATAACTGTATACACAGATTAATGAAGGCTGTTTTAAGATAATAATTGATAAACAAATACGTAGTTTACAGTGCTAATGTCAGAATTTAATACGGCACGCAATCAGGTACAATCACTGCGACGGAAGCCCTCTTAATTTTGAGGCCAGTATCTTCCGTGTTGAATGCAATAACCTCGAAAGGTCCTATGCCCACCATGAGGAGGGTGGGGTCTCCTTCCTAATAAGGGAAGATAGAAAGAGCAGCATTAGCCCTAATTATGCGGGCCGCCAAACTCGAGGGCGGAAGAGAATTTAATAGCTTGGCCGAGCGTATAATGGATCAGTTACGACACTTACTTATAAATGTTGAGGCAGGTATGTCGGACGCCGGTCTACGGTCGTTGTACGAGGAGCGATCGATAAATAAGGTCTCCATGGCTGTAACTTTTTTATTTGTTAACCGATTTTCAAATTCTTTTGTATCTTATACTCACATTTGTCCTCTACGTAATGCACTATTCACTTTTCAATATAGTCCCCATCCCTTTCCACGCATTGTACCAACGCGTGACCAGTTGGTTGAACCCGTCGGAGAGGAATTCCGGAGTTGTTGTCGACACCAGGATTGAATGGCAGCGTTTACCTCGCCGTCAGAACCAACTCATGTCTCTTAAGGGGCTCTTTCTTCTTTGGGAAGTGGTGAAAGTCGCAATGTGCAAGGTCTTTCATTTTTGAACTGCAATTTTTCATCTTTGAACTGTAGGCGCTGCAACGCCTCTTGTGTGTGGTGACTCGTATGCGGGCGGACGTTAACGTACTCCAGAAGAGGGTCCAAAGCTGCCATTCAATCCTGGTGTCGACAACAACTCCGGAATTCCTCTTCGATGGGTTCACCCAACTGGTCACGCGTTGGTACAATGCGTGGAAAGGGATGGGGACTATGTCGAAAAGTGAATAGTGCATTACATAGAGGATAAATGTGAGTATAAGATACAAAAAGAATTTTGAAAATCGGTCAAATAAAAAAGTTACAGCCATGGAGACCTTATTTATCAATCGCCCCTCGTAGCTGCAAGGGCGGAATGATTCGGCAAGAGTCCGTGGAGAACTCAATGCAGTCAGAAGACCACAGGGAAATTCGTAAGCTGTGCGGAGCTAAAGACCACATGCAATAGAAATAAAACATAAGCATTAGGAGATTGTCATTACCCTAACCACAAATGTCGTCCCAGGAGCACTTTAATTATTATTAATTGTTCAATAAATTAATTATTCCACTAATTACGGCACTAATAATTCGCGCACGCCAATGAAAATTCAATCTGGAATCTTAAACTAAAAATGTTTGATTTATTTTAAAACAATAATAATAAATAAATAATAAATAAAATAAAAAAATAAATAACTTTAAATATTTAGTTTTTATCTCATTTTAATTCGTCGGGAGTGGGTTTCGACGCAGGCTAAGCAAACCGCGGAATCTGGCGCCAGTTCGCGCAATGCTGCCTGTTCGCAAAAACGCCCCTGTTGAAGCCGCCTGGATTGGAACTCCGTCGGTGCGACGATCCTTTTCTCGGGGTTCGGCCGGGTCTCGGTAGCGACGACGGCACTCTCCTTCGTTCCGCTGGCTCGCACACGTTCCTACGTTAAAATTTCGTCGGCTTCCTTTCTTCGGCGACACCAACTTCTAAAACCTCCGTAACTCCGTTCTCTTTCATTACTTCTTCTATTCCGTTCTTCCAACTCCTTCGTGCTCACTTTTCTTTCACTCTTAACTCGAGCATGAATTGCATTTCTTCTACTCTCTTTTTTCCGAACCGTTTTCTTCGGAATCTTAAATTGCTCTCCTCGTAATTTTTCTTCTCTCTTCCTTCCTCCCCTTTTCACTTACTTCACTTTCTCTTGGTCTCTTCCGACCTCTCTTATTCTTGGCGGGGGTGTTTTCTTTCTACAGCGTTTTCGCTCCATTCTTTTTCTGTTTTTCTTCTACTCCTCTTTTTTTATCTTCTCTGTCATTAAATTTCGGACGATGCTCGTCCTTAATTTCTGACAGTTTCTCTGATCAATACTCGTTCTTTCTCTTTCCTTTCCAGACACAGAAATTTTTGCCAGTTGTCTCGACGTTTCATAGGGAGCTCAAGGGAGACACGCGTGACTCCTATGCCTAATCAATAGACGCTGCCTTATTAATGTTCTGTCACTGCATCTTCACTTTATGCTCATTTTCAAAATTTCTTGGAAACGAACGTTCAGTCAACGCATTGTCAGCATTTCAGTTTCCAAAATATACACTTTCCCACAGAATATAGTCAAAATATATTTTTAGGAAATGTTTGGACCTGCTGTGCTACCAAATAAGCTAGGTGATAATCCCGGCGTGGCTCGGACTTTTTTTTTTGGAATAAAATTTGAAATATCTTAAAAATAAACGCATGAACACGCTTAAAATTTAATACAGTAAAAATTCTTAATAAACATTTGAAAAAAAAATATTTAAAGGCTCACAATGCATGGACCTCTCCAAGGATGCCACTGCTAGTCTAAATAATTTCTTACTCACGTAATCTTACTTTAGATGTACACTTGATGTTGTTGCAATTGCCTTTCTTCTCTCGATGTCTTGAATCAAAACTTGGCCATTCATCTCTTTTTGTAGTCTAGCGATCGCCGATTCTGCTATTGACCCGCTTACCATTTGCTCAATGCAGCACGGAGCTAAAGGAGTGCTTCCTCTGTCGTCTTTCCACTCTCTCTCAGTAGTCTGCTAACTCTCCATTATCTCCAGTTACTGATCATTTTTTAAGGTTTTCAAGAAATTGTTAAGTACTAAGAACTCTCTTTTCTAAGAAAAGCCTGAATAACAGGAATTCTATGTATTGTTATAGATTCAACCTTATCTATATTGAACACAAACTTTGCCTTTCGTTGTTGGTCATGAGATATATATTGTTGATCCCTGCATAGTGTTGGTGCATTGCGTGTTGATACCATTGTTGATACCTATCGTTGCACAAACTTTTACTTGCATTGTTGGTCATGAGATATATATTGTTGGTCCGTGCAGAGTGTTTGTGAATTGCGTGTTGATACCATTGTTGATACTTATTGTTGCAAAAACTTTGTGTTGCATTGTTGGTCATGAGATATTTCTCATTAATATGCCCTGCCATAACCATATGACTTTTTTATTTTTTACATTTTTGTACAAAAGTTCAGGCACATAATACTGATGATAAAAATTACTCAGCTTCTCTACCATTTCCTCAATAAATATTAGGTCAGGTAAAAAATTTTTTGTTGCAATTCCAAATGGGGTCCATACAATCAAAATGCAGTACTCATACCCTGTAATAAGAAGCTGGCCTTGTATTTGATAATAGTATTTATGGCTTCTCTTCAACATCATTTTCCCATTTTCACTCAGGGTGGCAAAAAAAGTTTTATCCACACAGGCTGTTAATGGATGTACATTTTTTTGCTGATTGGACACTTTACTTCTATAAGATATTTACTACCAGATTTTGAATCATATGCAACTAATCTGGACTTGCTGCCAAGAAGAATAAAGTTGGATGAACAAACAAACCACAAATTAAAACAGTAGCTTGGTTTTCTTTCTCATAAGCAGCTCTGCCATCACTCTCATGATCAATACCCCAGTCTAGAGCTTTCTTATTTTTCCCACTGGGTCTTGATCTATGAGCACAAATGTCCTTTAGAACATTTTCTGGTTGTGCTCTTATCATGCTACACACTCGCTTAAAGTTTGAAGAAGTGATTCGATAAGACCTTTCTTTATTCCAATATGTATTGCCAGCTTGACCCCTGGTCTGCATCTCTACTGTATTGTATGAAAGCTGTGAATTATTTTGTGTATTGTTTATGTACTGTAAAATTTCACAAAAAGTTTTATTGTCCATATCCATGTATGTTGGCCTTTTGTACTTGAAATGTTTGAATGGATGTTCTTCAGCATTAATAACATATGAGGCACTAGGCATTCCATTACTACTAGATAATAAGTCAGTCTGTTGGATGGTTGGCTGCTGCTGCTGCAATTCATGGTTTCTATCTGATAATATTTGAAACCACATGTCATGTTTGTTACTTTGCTGCATATATGCTGTAAGGTTTTGATTCTGAGAATCACTCATGGGACTGCTTGACCCAGGCAAACAATTATAACACTTTCTGATATTTTCACTGGCTGTTTGCCATATGCATGTTTGAAAACATGTAAATCACAAAATTGGGTGCTCACAGCTTTTGGGTTTCTTGGTGTATTCCAAGTTCTAAAAGAGTCTGTACAAGCTTTTTCTGGTGGAGTTTTCTGTTAATTCCAGTTCTTTTATGTCATTAATCGCATAAAGGATATTACATTCACCTCCATAAACTTCACCATCTTTTCTTAGTTTAATGCTCCCTGCATATATAACATTTGTCCGCATGGATGCAAGAACATGTGCTTTTGCTGCCAAATCATCGTCTGAAAATTAAAATTTCATTATAAAATTTAATTAATAAAATATAATATTAATGTATTCTAATAAAATATTTTAATAGCTATTTATTTCAATTTTTTTAAATTATTATTTTTATTACTTAATTTTTTAGTTTTAAAATTTTAAAAAATGTTACATTAAAATAAAATATTGTAATAAAGTATTACAATAATTATTCCTTCATATTATCATTATAATAATGCAGTATTTCTATTAATGATGTGTTAATAAAAAGACTTACTCTGGTTTAAAAACTGAAGCTTCTGAACATGCCCTGCTTTAAAAAGCTTGTAGCCTTCCATTCGATGCTTTCTTGCTTTTTCTGTTATACAGGGTGAATACAAAAGTCTGAAACCCCCCTTTTATTTTTTGAACCGAAGCAGATATGTCAAGTTTGATGAATCCAATGAATAGGAAGTTGTGGGTGACCTATCCCATGGCGCACTTTTCATCATCCCAAATATGCAAATTAGGACACATTCAAAATTTATCTCAAAAACCGTAAGGGATACAGAAAAAACCCAATTGCAAACTTGTTCAGCATAAAAAAACAAACAAAACAAAAAAAAATCATCCAAATCGGACCAACCAATCACCCACAATCACGTGGTGAACTGTTTGTAGGTTACAAACAGTCACACTGCACAAGGAAAACTGAATGTTGATATTTCCACCATGTAAAGCATGCAAATCAAAAAATTAACATAAATTACCATACTCACACTCACTTTCATGCGGAAAAGCAAATACGAGGCATGTTTCAGCACACAGAAGACAGAACAATTCCAGGATGACAAGCTACACTGTTCCGGAAATGGTCAACATGAACTTCTGCTTCGGAGAGGCAAGGAGAAACCTACATGCTGCAGTTAGGTTGTATCGAGACAGATACCCTAACGAACGCCATCCATCTCGTCAAACAATGCGTCACATTATTCAAAGATTCGAGGCTACAGGGAATATTAATGCAGAACGAGGACGACCAAGGGCACAAGACGACGAGGATACAACAACACTAGTTCTGGCAGCAGTTGCTGCAAATCCCCACACAAGCAGCAGAGCAATTGCTGCAGATGTTGGGTGCCATCAGAGAACTGTTCTCAACATTCTACACGCACATCATTTTCACCCATACCATATTCATTGTCACCAGGAGTTACTGCCATTAGATTATGTTGCTAGGGCCGCCTTCTGCAACTGGTTACATACCTGCCTGGATGACAATCCAAACTTCATTCATGAGGTGTTGTGGACAGATGAAGCCCAGTTCACCAGGGATGGATTTATCAACAGGAACAACCATTATCATTGGGCAAACGAAAGCCCACGATGTCTGCGAGAAGCAACTCATCAAGTGAACTGGAGAATCAATGTGTGGTGTGGATTGTACAATGACACTGTGGTTGGACCGTATTTTTACGATGGAACACTGGCTGCAGATCGCTACCGGGCTGAAATTTTCAATGTGGTAGTCACAGACTTCATTGACAATTTGCCACTGGCCTCGTATCAGCGCACGTGGTTTCAGCATGATGGAGCTCCTCCACATTACGGGTTGGTCGTTTGCGAGCGTCTAAGTGAGATGTTTTGACAACAATGGATTGGCCGAGGAGGACTAGTTCATTGGCCACCCCACTCCCCTGATTTTACACCACTTGACTTTTTCTTGTGGGGATACCTGAAGGACAAGGTTTATGCTACGCAGCCCCCCTCACTGGAGGATCTGGTTCAACGAATTCAGGAAGCGTGCCGAGGAGTACACCAGCCATGCTTGCCAATGTTTTGGCGTTAGTTAGGTTCCGTGCCCAATTGTGTTATGGTGCCCACGGTCGTCACATCGAGCATTTTGTTGATTAACTTTTTTTTAAGACTGTTTGAAGTAACTTGTTTGTGCAGTGTGACTGTTTGTAAGCTACAAAAAGTTCACCACGTGATTGTGGGTGATTGGTTGGTCCAATTTGGATGATTGTTTTTGTTTTGTTTGTTTTTTTATGCTGAACAAGTTTGCAATTGGGTTTTTTTCTCTATCCCTTACGGTTTTTGAGATAAATTTTGAATGAGTCCTAATTTGCATATTTGGGATGATGAAAAGTGCACCATGGGATAGGCTACCCACAACTTCCTATTCATTGGATTCATCAAAATTGACATATCTGCGTCGGTTCAAGAAATAAAAGGGGGGTTCAGACTTTTGTATTCACCCTGTATATAGCTTAATTTTTTCAGAGTTAAATCCTTCAGGAATCTTACATTGGTTTGTGGTTTTAATTTATTCATTTGCAAATGAACTCTGAAATGCACATTCCCTCATCATTACGGCGGGAAGATCATAGAGATAAATCATTATACCAGAGGAGGAATCTCTATTCATGAAAGCGTATCTTGAAATCTTTGCGCCACCGAGGGCTCTATGGTTTCGACAAGTCCTGAATAACAGACGACACGCTAGTTATACTATAAAAATGTAAGGATTCCAACAACACTTTTGATTTAAGAAGTACTACTTAATGATTGCAGTAATTAATAAAAAGTATGATGACTTAAATCATTTATAATGATTAAACTAAATAGTGTTTTTGCAGTTTTGTATAGTTTTAAACAGAAATTTAACTTTTTTTTACTTCAATTAATATCAGTTTAATAAATTAATATTTTCTGATTTAAGAAACATGTTTAAAATTGACATTAAAATAATAGAATAAAGAAAATCAATTTTGCTTCAAAGTCTACTTTTTTATTTTATTCAAGCGTTTAGCATATTTTAGCTTCTTGTTATTAGATCTTTCTTTCGAAACAAGTTTCAATAATGGCAGAACCTCATTTTGATAAAATAAATAACAATTTTTGGAATTAACATTTCTGCGCGCTCCCGGCTGCAAAATAACGATGTCCAGCTAATTATTGGATCCACGATCTCTAGGAGCTTGAAGAAGAAATGTGTTGTTAGATGTTCAGATTTGCATTCTTTTTTTACATGCTCATCAATGTTTTGCAAGCAATCATATGTACGAGTAAAGTGTCCATTTTCTGTAAAGTAAAGATTTTTTTAATGAACATTTTTAAAGGTTTTTTTTTTTATTTTCTTATTACTTAAAAATATACTTGAATAAAAAAACAAAAAACTTAATGCATTCAACTCATCTTGAGACACAAAAATTGTAAAGAACAGAGGTGTCAATACTTATATTAATATGAACTTATTAATTAAATAACATACAAGTCACGACAATCATTGTTTACTTGCAAAATGAATTAGAAAAACCTTTTTTAAGAGTTTTACAGCTCTCCTTCAGCTCTGCATATGCAAAACAGGACTAGTCAGGCCGCCATATTGAAATACAGAAAAAGCTATCAGTTTCACCCCCATGGGGAAGATTGATACTATCTATCCCAGAATAGCTTGCGCGCACTGCGCTGCCGAGCATGCGCGAGGGAGTTTGGCATATGGTTTATTTGCTTCACTTTTTGCCGCTGTTAACAATAGGATTCGGTGTCTATCTTAATATACGTCATTGGTATTTACTGAAGAGTCGTTCTTTGCCCCCTCTATTGAATGAATTTGGCTACAACTCAAACTTAATATTATAATTTAACGATCGTATAACGTAACAAACCTGTCAGCTACTAATACGTGTTCAGCAACAATTACGTAACATTAGCTGTCAGTTTTGTTACTTTGTACGATCGTTAAAATACATTGTTAAGTTTGAGCGTAGCCAAATTCATGCAATAGAGGGAGCAAAAAACGAGTCTTCGGTAGAGTCCCTGTATAAAGAGAGTACGGACAACTCAACCTCGGCTGCCATATTGTGGCGACTTGGCATTAATAGTGGCTCTAGCAATGCTTGTTTAAGGCACATAAAAAAAAAACGAATGAGGAGAATAAAAAAGACAAATGAGGAGAATAAAAAATTCATTAAAAGTGGTCTATTCTAAAAAGTATTTACATGAAAAAGAAATATTTAAAATAAAAAATAAAAAATAAAAAAATACTGAAAAACATTTTTAAAGGCACATAAAAAAAGACAAATGAGGAAAATAAAATATTACACAGTCTTACACATAAGACATGATGTATTTCAAAAAATATATATCTAAAAAAAGGAATATTTTACAAAAATAAAAAATAAAGAACATTTTTAAAGTTATTATATAGTTAAGAAATAAAAGTACAAAGTTAATTTTTTTACTAATTTGTTTTTGTTCAACGAAACAATAACGTGATGCTGAGAAGATGAAAAATTATATTACTATATTATTGGTAATAAAAAAGTTATTATTTTTAATTTAAAAAAGAACATGGCAAGGCTTTGCACAAATATTAAAAATATAATCGTTAAGTAAGGGGTTCATAGTGCTGTTTCTATCGATAAAATTG